>JAJPUD010004542.1:0-35641 GCA_023553655.1 Myrmecobius fasciatus | reverse complement strand
TCTCTCTCTCTCTCTCTCTCTCTCTCTCTCTCTCTCTCTCTCTCTCTGGCTGAGGCAATTAGGGTTAAGTGACTTGCCCAGGGTCACACAACTAGGAAGTATTAAGTGTCTGAGACCAGATTTGAACTTAGGTCCTCCTGACTTCAGGGCTGGTGCTCTATCCACTGCGCCACCTAGCTGCCCCGTAATATTCTCTTTATATGTTTCTGTACAAATTAGTAATGAAATAATTGGTATAAAAGGTATTGGTGATACATACATACATGAATACATGCATGCATGTATTATAGATAGATTGACACACAGAGACTGAGATGGACAAAGACAGGGAGATACAGAATGAGAAAAAGAAAAATAAAGACAGAGATGAAAACAGAGACAGAGAGGAAGAGACAAAGAAATACAAAAAGGGGGAGAGACAGGAGAGACAGAGAGACAGAGACAGGGAGAGAAAGAGAGAGACAGAGAGAGAAAGAGAGAGAGAGAGACAGAGAGAGAGACAGAGAGACAGAGAGACAGAGAGAGAGAGAGAGGAGAGGAGAAGACAGGAGAGGACAGGAGAAGACAGGAGAGGATAGGAGAGGAAAGACAGAAAAACAGGAAGGAATAGTCAGACAGGTAAGAGGAAAACCAGGCTACAGCAATCAGTGTCACAGAAAGAAAAGAAACAGAATATCCAAGAGGAAGGGGTGATAGACAATGTCTAAAATTACTGAGGTCTCAAATAGGGTGAGGACTTAAAATGCCAATGATTTTAGCAGTTAAGTAATCATTAGTCACTCATAAAGAAATCATTAGTCACTTATAGAGAGCAGTTTCAGCTGAGTGGTTCCATCGGAAACCAGAAGATAAAGGGCTGAGAACTGAACAAGAGGTGAAGTGGAAACAAGGATAAACACCATTTTCTAGGAGTTTGGCAATAAAGGGAAGAAGAGATTTGAGAAGATAGCTTGATGCATAATGAGAATCATACTAATAATGGTAAAAATACCAGCTAAAACATTTTTAGCACTTCCAGGTAACAAAACACCATATATAGATTATCTCATTTAATACTAACAAGATGGAGAAATAAGGGCCATCATTTTCTCATTTTACAAAGCAGGATAAGAGAAGTTAAATGAATGGACAGGTGTTAAAATGCTAGTAAGAGTCTGAAGGAGGATTGGAACTCAAATCTTTCTCACTCAAAGTCCAATATTCTTGTCCACTATTACCCCCAACTGCTTACATATACCCATGCATATAGGCATATACATTCATAAACATACAGATTAAAACTATCCTGACTCCTTTAATACTTTATTTGTATATATTTGTGTCTCTTATCTATCATTTATCTAAAAAAGAGACTATGATCAAAAATAAAATATGGATCATTTAGTAAGAGCAAAGGATAACCAAAAAAAAGTCCATATGTTTCATTGTTACCTATGTTGCACAAAATGGACAGATATAGTCTCCTTTGATCTGTATCCTATGGAGAGTAAGCTATGGCATTATGAACAACATTAAATGAAGAAAAAAAGCCATTATTAATTCATCTCAATTCTCTGAACAGTTCAGTGACTTCTTAATTTAAAGTGACCATATTTATCTTAACCCAGATCTTCCACTGATTTGATATGCAGACTTGGGGGCAAGTAACTCTCCTGATATTTTTTCATATGGACAAAAGGTGGTATTAAATGATCTCTTCCAGCTCTAAAAGTCTGTAGTTTTAATGTTCTGTTCAAGATACCTGAGGACCTGGAATATTATTAGATCATTGTATATATATTCTCACCTACATCTGTTCTCAATTCAGAAGTATGAGATGTTAGGGAATCACTATTAACCTGTAACTGACACCTAATTGATTTTTGACTTGTAGATCAAAGTTTACAAGTCCTAATATAAAAATGAATTTGTTGCTTTACTTATAACACCATACATGGCCAGTTGCACATTCCATATTGAAAAAAATAAAATAAAACTTATCTGTCACTCTACATTTTTCCCTGATATTATTCTATGATTTGGGGTTCATTTAAATTTTCAATATCCCTATTGTACTACACACTTCTCAGAGTCCTCAGTGGAGAGTTCTCAGACCTGAAGTTACTTTGGGTTTCTTTTAATGAGGTAGTATTTGCTAAAGCATGACAGACAGAAATAATAAGTTACCATTTATGAGGAAAACCTCAGAACTGGAGTTAGAGCAGGCAGACAGCCAACAGAAATTGTTTCGTGGATGAAATATTTCCTAAAAATAGCTCTCCCAGCTCAGTCTAATGCAATTAAAGTTAGTGATGTACATAATATGAAAACTGGGAGCTCTTTCTGCTAATAACCACTGTGTAACTGAGGCAATCCATTTCGTTAATTTAATATACACTTTCATAGTCCCCTGATAATAGATGTATAATTAAAATGATATGCTTTGATAGGCTATTCTTTCTGAAATGAAACTTTGTAAGTTCAGGTCTTGAAAAAAATATTTTTTTCTGTAATTATTATTCAGCATACATTTGTTTTTGGTTCTCCTCTCTTCTGCTTCTCCTCTCCTCAACAAATTAAAACACTTCTTGAAACTTGAAACCACCTGACATTTGTATTGATAAAGATCTGCCCTGGAATAGCTAGGGCAATTGGGTGGTGGGAAGGTGAACTATTAAGAGACCAAGAGGTGACTGCTGAAGGAGGATCATTTCTAAATTGAATTGAATTCATTTAAGATTTGAATCACTTATTTCCAAAGAGACTTGAAGTGACTTACAGATTAAAATATAACAGAAGACATTTCAATGTACTAAAGAACAGATTTCCCTGGAAAGAGGATAGTGTAAAGGAATAGACTCTCTGTGTAGCAAACTGGTTCATGCACAACTGAGTATTTTGTCTTCTCATGTAATTATTTTCTTTTTAAATTGGTTCTTGTCCAAGAACAGAGCAATATAATATAGTAGAAAGGGTTTTGGGTTTGGAGTCAGAGGACCCAGACCTTTCACTTACTACCTAAATGACTTTAGATTTCAGTTTTTTCATCTTCAAGATAAAATGATCTTTTAATGTCCACTTAGTTTAAATCTATTATCATGTGTTGCTACAGCTTCTATAGTCATTCATTTATTCAATAAATATTAATTAAGCATTTATTATATGAAGCTAATATGAAGCATCTGATAGAGAGTTTCAAATGACAGGCCAAGATGATTTAGAGAACTACAACATATTTTTGAGCATGAAAACTACTCATTCTTAGGATTAGATGTATGATTTCATCAACATGTGAGAAAGTTTCTAGCAAAGCAGATCAGTGCCTGTTCTGTAGCTAACTCTTAACCCAAGTCTTTCTGACCTCATTAGCTGCTCCCTTAACACTTTACTACTCTTTTACAAATCTTTTACAAAGATTATTTTGGTTGTAGCTAAAGGATCTCAACGTAGGGGCAGCTAGGTGGCGTAGTGGATAGAGCACCAGCCCTGAAGTCAGGAAGACCTGAGTTCAAATATGGTCACTTAACCCCAATTTCCTCAGCAAAAAAAAAAAAAAAAAAAAAAAAAGGATCTCAACGTGACTGAAACAGTTTTCTCCAAAGTTACAGTGATCTCTTTAATTGTGCAACTCATGAGCTAATCCTCATTTTCTGCAATCTTTCTTTTCTCCTTATATTCTTTTCTCTCTAGATTTTCTGGATATCCCTCTCTTCAGCTTCTCCTTCTGATTTGACAGATCCTTTTCAACTTCCTTTACTACATCCATGATTATTCGGATCATACACCCTTTTCTTCTCTCTTTAAATTATTTCACTTCATAATCATCAATTTCTATGGATTTAATGCTGAGGATTCTCAAATCTACTATCCTGCTTTAATCTTTCTGTTGACCTCTAATCTAGTATTTCCAACTGCCTTTCAACCATCACAATATTGATATTCAGTAGACTTCTTAGAGTTAGTATATCCTAAACAGAACTTGTTGAAACTTTCCCCTTAACCTTCCCTAACTTCTCTATTACTGAAGAGGGCAACATTTTCCTCCCAATCCCTTAGATTTACAACTTAGGTGTCATCTTCAACTCCTCACAAGCTCTCATCCCTCTTCTCCATCTAATTCACTGCCAAGACACTTTTGAGACATCTCTTCAACACACTCCCTTCTCCCATCTCATATTGCCACTACTATGGTGCAGACACTCATCACTTCATGCCTGACCTGTTACCTTAGCCTTCTTTTGGTTCTCCTTGCTTCAAGGAGAATCCCCACTATTTAATCATAAAAGTGATTTTCCTAATGTACCAATTCTGACCGAGTCATACATACCATCTCTTCAATAAACTCCTGTGTATCCTAAAGGATTGAATACAAAATACTCTGACATTCAAAGACCTTCCTAATCTAGCCCCTCTCCTACCTTATTCCTTGATCTATGCGTTCTTTGATTAAGTAACAGTGATCTCCTGGCTATTCCACAAATACTATATTCCATTCCTGGACTCCAGGAATTTTCTCTTGTGATCTTATTTGGAATGCTGTTCCTTCTTATCTATTCTTCACCTTTCTTTATCTCCCAAGTAAAAACCCACTCTTTACTGCAAGAGTTTTCCAACCTCTCTTAATTCTAAGACCAATTCTTCTCTTATTTATTTTCTATTTATCCTGTGTATAGTTTGTTTATACCTATTTGTTTGATTATTGTCTCCTCTAATATTTCTGAACTGATGAGAATATGAACTGTCTTTTCTTTCTTTTCATATCCCTAGCACTTAGCATAGTTGCTGACATATAGTAAGTGCTTAATAAATGTTCACTAACTGGCCATTGATTGATTAGGAAGGAGTATGATTAGACTCAAGAAGACCAATTTAGAGTCTATTGAAACAGTCTAATTTAAGAAGGGATGAGGGTCTGAACTAGAGTGGTTCAGACTATGACTGGAGAAAGGAAGACAGCAATTGTGGTGGTAGAACTGACACAATTTTGTAGGTGACTGAATAGAGAAGATGAAAAAGATTTCAAATCTTGGTCACTTGAAGGATGATAGTGAACTGAATAGGAAAAAGGCAAGTTTGAAGGAGGGAAAAGTTTAGAGAGAAAGATAATGAATATTGTTTAGAAAATGTTGAATTTGAAATTCTAGTAGTACATCCATTGTAGTGGTCAATTGGTAATGTGAAACTAAAGTTCAGGAAAGGAATAAGAGATGGATACATAGATTTTTAACTAAACTAAAATTTAATTAAAAACTAAAATTAAACTTCCAGGAACAAATGAACTCAGCAAGGTAGAACAAAGATTACAAGTAATAAAATAGACCTACATTGACTTTCATGGCTTACATGACTGTAGAAATATATTGAACTACCAGAGTAGCCTAAGGGGGGTAATTCAATAAGGAGAAGAAACACCATGAAAGAAGGGCACAGAAGTCAAGGAAGTAGAACGTTATCATGAAGATGACCTGTTTAACAGTGCCAGAAGCTGCAGAGAAATCATGTAAAATGAGGACTCAAGGTTCTAGAGGTAATCTTGAAAAATTCTATAAAAGGGTCAAGGAATTTATCAATTAAGAGACCCCTAGTAATTGATCTAATCATTCTGGAAATTCATTTATAATTATATTAAAGGAATGGTTAAAATATTCAAATTCTTTGATTCCAAACTCTATTACTATATGCAAAGCATATTTTACATATAGTCCAAGGAGCCAAAAAAATAGAAAGTTCAATATAAAATAAAATATTTATAGTATGAGCAAAATACTGAAAACAGATGCTAAGTGACTGGAGAACAGCCAAACTGTAGCCCATGAATGCAATAGAATATTATTGAGATGAATATTAATATTGAAAAGAAGCAATGAACATGAAGAATTCTTGGAGACCTGGGAAGACATGAACTGATGGGAATGAGCAGTAAAATGATTGCATCTGTAAATAGAAAGAACAATAACAACATTGACAAAAAGAAAAATCAAAATTTAAGACTACATACTTTTAATTATCAAACTTGAAATTGAAGACAATATTTGAGAAAGCACCTAACTCCCTTATTTGCTAAAATAGGAGGGTCATTGAGAAGTAAAATCTAGGATATACTGTATTAGATCTCTGTGTTGGTTAGTTTTGTTGAGTTGTTCCCCTCTCTACTTCTTTTAAGATTTCTTCAATATATGGGATTATCTTCAGGATGAGGAAGGGAAAGAAACATATTGAAATGTGAAAGTTATAAAAAACAAAATACACACATAGATATAAATATATACAGAGACACATATATTATATATGAATATATGTATATATGCGTATATGTCTATGTACATATTTTTCCCCTAAAAGAATCATTGCAAACCTTGGGAGAAATTTTACCTGTGTTTCAATCAAAAGGCAGATTTTATCATCTTAAAGATACAATCATAGATGAAAAAGTGGAAGTAAGGAGTATAAAAATCTTCTGGGAATTTGGCTGAGAAAAGAAAACGAGACAGGGAAATAAATTTTTGGGATAGATAGTAGCATGAAATCAAGTTTTTTTTTTTAAAGATAGGCTATATTTGGAAGTGTTTGTGGGCAATACAGAAGGAGCCTGTAAATAAAAAAGATTGAAGATGAAGTGAAGGAAGGGATTGGTCAAAAGATCATGCTCCTAGAAGATATAAGAAGGGAAGGGATCAAAAACAAAATTAGAAATGCAGGTCATTATAAGGGGTGGGCCACCTCTTACTCAGACACTGGAGCAAATGAAAACAGCACTGAAAATTTTAGAGAAGTTTTGAAATGTGGCTTAGGGGAAAAGAGGGAGTTCATATCAAATGGTCTCTTTTTTCAGTAAAGTTGGAGGTGAGGTCTTAGATTTAGAGGGAAAAGAAAAAAAAGTGGAATAATGGACTTATAAAGAGAGCAAACACTTTCAGCAATCTACTATTGAGAGGGTGACAGACAATGAATAATAAGAAGATTGATGTGTAGCAATGGGAACCCCTTTGAGATTATATGATACAAATTTATAGTGTAGCTAAATGGATTAATTGTGTTGTTTCATCCAACAGCATTCAGTAGCATTCTAGTATGAGCAAGAAGAGAAAGTTTGGTAAGACATGAATAGCAATGTGACAAAGAGACAAGAGATTCATAGGTAAACAATAGCATATTATTGAATTACTCAACTCTAAAATCAAGACTGTGAAGAAAGTCGATTATAAGGTCAGAATAGTGATGATTATTTAGAACAGGGAACAAATAGGGATGGAGGGACTGGAGTTGTGGAATATAATAGATTTGAAATGAACAAGGAAACAAAGAAAAAGTTGGAAAAAAGCAGTTAATCAGAGGGGGGAATTTTAGAGTCCAGGATCATGGCAGTAAAAAAAAAAAGTATGAATAATGAGGAAATCAAAGATGTGATTATCCATATGGGTGCTTGAGTTGGAAATAATATACAGGTCAAGGGAGCTTAGGATATTTATTAAATGAGAAACTAGAGTGTTTGAGGGATCACTGGCATGTATGCTGACATTTCTAAGTATGAGGACAAGGATTTGGGGATAGAAAAAAGAAAACTGATATTCAACTCCTTGGAAAATAAATAATTAAAAGTAACCTAGAGGTAAATAAATGACTGAATTTTATGAGAGGGATTGATTGAAGATGAATGCTTAGGAATCATGTTTATAGACTGTTAAAATATCACCACATCATTACAACACTTGGAGGATGCCATCTTTTCAGAAATCATTTAATATTGTAGATGTTGTAAGATTTCCTTATCTTTACAGAACAGATTATCTCTTTAGGAATGTGCCATTAAATATGACTAGAATAATTGAGTTTTAGAACTGGAAGGATTACTAAAAATTATTCAGGTCAGCCCTTTATATTACACCTTAAGAAACTAAAGCTCTGAGTGTGTCATAGAATTAATTAATCATAGAACACTCACTTCCTTCTAAGACAACCCCTTTGACTTTTTTTGGACAACTCAGAAATAAGTTAACCAAAATTTCACTTAAAAAACAAAACAAAACAACAAAAATGGTGTTGGATTTAAAAGAGGATATGTATTTTTAAGTTGATAATGCATAATGTAAAAAGTTGCACATTATGACCATGAAAATCTTGATTTTTTTTTAACTTTGTGAAATTACATCTGGAATTCATTATTTTATTATTTTAGATTGTACCTTTCTCTGATACAATTCACCATCCCTCCATATTTTAGTAGACATTTTCCTGAATTATTGTGAACAAACATTTTATGCTCTGTCCAATATTCTAGTGCTGAACCTCTCTAACCTTACCAAAATATACTTAGACAACAGACATCAAGGACATAACCTTTGAAACATCAACTGAAGAAATGCAAGTCTATACTAGTCAATCAGAAGGCAGATTTTGAAGTCTTAGGAATTCAATGATGGATGAACAAGTGAAGACAATGAGTATTTTTTTTAAAGTCTCTTTATAGGAGTTTGGCTGTGAAAGGAAGAAAAAGATATACAGAAAAAAAATTAATTAGTTTTACCTTACCTATTTCTCTTCTACTAAACTCCATTTCAGGTGCCTCAGAATGTCATGTTGTTACTTGGTGGTTTTAGAAGACCATGCCAATTAACAGAACTGAGGGAAACTGGAAGTCAGGTCCCCTGGATTTCAAGGTGGGCTCTGATATGATCATTTCCTCATCTGTAACATGAAGGTGATGATATTGACACTTCTCTCTCTGTCTCTATCTCTGTCTCTTCTACTCTCTCTCCCTTTCTCATTCCTTCTCTCCTCTCACTCTCTCTGTCTTTATCGCTCTCTCTTTTTCTCTTTCTTTCTTTCTTTCTTTCTTTCTTTCTTTCTTTCTTTCTTTCTCTTTCTTTCTGTGTGTATGTGTGTGTGTTTCTCCAGCCTCTCTCCCATTTCTCAAATTCATCAATGAAATTGATTGATTCATCAAAAAAGATCATTCCAAAATTCAGGGTAAGATGATGCTGGACGTAATTAAAACCTAATTCATTCTGAAAGTTTATTCATTCAGTTCATTTCGAATCCATAAACATTTATTCAATGTCTATTAATTACATAAAAGGCAGTGTATGAGACAGAAATGCTCCTCATCCTCAAGGAGATTACATTCTACTGAGAGTATAGAACATGTATACAAGTGATCAAGTATTAATTCATTATCAAGCATCAGTACTGGTTAGATGGCTATTATAAATCATAACTAATAGTAAGTTTTATGATAAAATGAAAACATTCAGGTAGCATTTCCTTAGTGAAGTATGGAACTAATTAATGATGTTGAGCCAGTCCATTGTTCTACTACCATCAGATATGTGCCCTTCTTTAATAAATTGCATATTTTGTACTTATAAAATCTCATATATATATGCATGCATGCATACACACACATATGTATATATATATATATATCCTTAAATTGTAGCCTTGCTTTGATTATCCTTTTCATTTGAATAATAATCTCAAATTATCCTAGTTTTTTACTGATTGGCAAGCTTTTTCTTTTTAAAAAGTTGTTCAGGGTAAAAGGAGGTTTTTCTCATTGAAAAACATTTCCAACTTCTTCAGTTCACATATGAAATGTCATTTATAAGACTATTTTCTTTCCTTTTATAAAAACATAATTGGCCTATTTGACAGAAGTGTGTTCACATAATAGTAGTATTATTTATAATGCACTTATTCTATTTATAATCACTATTAAGACAGATTATTATACCAATGAACAGGTCCTTTAGCATAATTTGCAAATGTATGTGACATTTCTCTTATTGTTGGTTGTCCATTACATGTAATCCTAGAACAATGAAGCTAGAAGGTATTGGAGGGATTACCTATGCAGTGGTTCCTTGCCTCTTTTCAGCTTTTAGTAAGTTTTCACAACTGACAAATGTTTTATTATCAAAGATCTATGCTTCTTTTCCAGAAGCAGCACAGTATATTCAGAAGTGTGTTGAACCAGGGAGGAATTTTGAAGAGAAACAGGAATAACACAGCAGGAAGAGAAGATGTACTACTTAAATAGCAAGAATAGGAGATGAGAATCTTAGAGATAACTTATATATGCTAATACTGTCACTTTGATGAGATCACAGATCCATTTGAGTTGAGTAGATTTGAATTGACCCATTAAGCCAGGAAACCTACATTTGAATTTTAGTTCAGATGTATGATCATTGTCCTTCTCTATAAAAGGGAGATAATTTTTTCCATCTCACATGATTTCTTTTTTTTAATTTTTTAAATTTTTTAATTTTTTATTAATACTTTTTATTTGCAAAACATATGTATGGGTAATTCCTAAACATTAACCCTTACAAAGCTTTCTGTTACAAATTTCCCCCCCTACTCCCCACACCTCCCCTAGATGGCAGGATATCCACTACATGATAATTATGTTAGAATACTTAAGAAATTGAATATATGTATAGTTATTGCCACACATCATTTTTTTGTGCAGGAGAAATCGTATCTACAAGAAAGAATAATCCGATAAAGGAAATACAATGCAAGCAAACCTCAATAGAGAACATGAAAATGTTATGTTGTGGTCCACATTTCACATCCCTCTCTCTGGGTGTATATGGCTTTCTTCACCGAACAATTGGAACTGGTTTGAAACATTTCATTGTTGAAGAGAGTCATGTCCATTAGAACTGATCCTCATATAATATTGTTGTTGCCATGAATAATGATCTCCTGGTTCTGCTCACTTCACTGAGCATCAGTTCATGCAAGTCTCTCCAGGTCTCTCTGAAATTGTCCTGCTGGTCGTTTCTTACAGAGCAATAATATTCCATATACCATAATTTGTTCAGCCACTCTCCAATTGATGGACATCCATTCAGTTTCCAGTTTCTAGCCCCTACAAAAAGAGCTGCCATAAACATTCTTGCTCATGTGGGGCCCTTTCCTTCTCTTATGATTTCTTTGGGATATAAGCCCAATAGAAACACTGCTGGGTCAAAGGGTATGCACAGTTTGATAACTTTTAAGCATAGCTCCAAATTACTCTCCAGAATGGCTGGATCCGTTCACAGCTCCACCAACAATGCATCATTGTCCCAGTCTTCCCACATCCCCTCCAACACCTGTCGTTATCCTTTCCTGTCATTTTAGCCAATCTGACAGGTGTCTCACATGATTTCTTATAAGAAAAGTAATGTAAATTTCAAATTCCTATACAAATATAAGTTTATTCTTAAAGGTTGTAAACTAAAAAAATCTAAATCTGAATTCTTACTTATCTTCTTTATAAAGCAATGGTTCTCAAACATTTTATTTATTCATTTTGTTACTTGGAAAGGATATTTGAGATCACCTGATAAATTGCTTGAGCAATTAGTGGAGCAGTGGATAAAGTGCCAGAGCCATAATCAGGAAGACTCATCTTCCAGAGTTCAAATCTGGCCTCATACATATAGCTCTGTGACTCTGGAAAAGTCACTTAACCCTGTTTGCCTCAGTTTCCTCCTTTATCAAATGACCTGGAGAAGGAAAAGGCAAACCACTCTAGTATCTCTATCAAGAAAATACCAAGTAGAATCATGAAGAGTCACACAACTGAAACAGCTGAATAAAAACAACAATATCACAATTTCTTCAGTGGATAAAACAGATGCCTTGTGTTAGTGTTAGAAGAAGAATTAGAAATTTAAGTCGTTGAATTTCTACGTAGATCATTATGTAGGACATGGTGGTAGACATGTGAATAGCTGCCACTTCCATGTTTCCCACCTTAGTTTAGGCCCCCATCCTCTGTTGTTTGAACTATTGCAATAGCAAATGTAATTGGTTTCCCTGATTCAAGTTTTTCTCTTGTCTGATCCATTCTTCACACAGCTACCATACTGTTTCCTCTTGGCTTAATGATATCCATACTTAAAAGAGCAAAAGGAGATTCTTTGACTCAATGGCTACCTGGCCTTAATCACTGAATGTGTATAACCTCAGTCAAACTGAGATCTTTTATGGACCTTAGCTTCAAAAGGCCAAGTTCTCCCACAGCATCTAGGACCATTTCCAGTTTTCCTATCTGTATCTGGCCACTGGACCCAGATGGTTTTGAAGGGCAGGAGTAAGGCTCTGGAATGAGGCAGGTGACCTTCCACAGCCCTCCCTCACTTAAATCCAACTTACTTGCATGTTATGGCATCACCTTCCTGATGACATGATCCTCTTTGAGAACAAAGGACAAACAAACCACAATAACAACAAAAGAGGGAGCAAACATGTGCTCCTCTTTCTCTATGAAAGCTTTTCAGATTCTGGCTTAAACCTATATTTCCAGCCCTTTTCCATATTATCTTTTGCATGTTCTCTTCACTCCAGCTGAACTGGTTTTCATGCCACTCCATACAAGTGATGATCTTTTCTGCAGCTTTTCAGGGATTATTTTCCAGGCCTGTTATGCACTGCTACCTCTATTCTTTAGAATTCCTTTCCACTTTAATTCCAAGGTCAATTTAAGCATATATATGATATAAGACTTTTCCTTCTCCCATCATCTGATATCCAAACCTCACAAAAAATTACCTTAATTTACAATGCTTTGTTATACATATATAAAAACACATACTCACATATATAATTTACTTCCAATTTGCAATTCTTTGATATATATATATACATACATATATATATCACATGTGTATATATCTATATTTATTTATATAGCTATATCTATCTTTATATCTTCTAATGGTCTTGTATGTAGGTTCATGATATACATAACTATTAGCTGGTAGCAGAGTGGGATAGCTAAGAGGTGGCACAGTGGATAGAGAACTAGGGCTGGAATTCAAATTTTGCCTCAGACACTTACCAGCTATGTGACCCTGGGCAATTCATTTAACCTCTGTCTGCCTCAGTTTCCTCATTTGTAAAATAGAGATAATAATAGTACCCATCTTCCGGGGTTGTTGTGAAAATCAAGTCAGATATTTATGAGTGCTTTGCTTAGTACCTTAAAAATAGGAAGTGCTATAAAAATACTTATTCTTTTTAATCTGTCTACTTATATGTATTCCCTATTTTCTTTCCTGATAGAATGTAAGCTCTTTGAGAGTAGGATCTTCTGCATTTTTGTTCTTGTATCCCCACCTCTTAACACAGTGCCTGATACATGGCTATATGAAAATGTTTGCTAATTGACTGAGTGAATTATGAGAGAATAGGGAGGGAAGAGTTCATCTGAAGCAGACATAAATAAAACAGAATGATCCGAGTGGATACAAATGTGCTTTGAATAAGGTATGTATTCAGATCCATAATGTGAAACAGGACACAGTTTAGTGCTTGTTCCATTTTCATTTCATGAATATTGACTGTTAATTGAGTATCATTCTCTGATTAATGGACATTCCATTGTTTCCATTTGATTTATTTTCTTTGCCTTCTCATCAAAATCTCTCTTTTAATCATATCAAATAAAGGCAATACTTACCAGAGAAACAAAGGTAGTAGAATGAAAAATTCTGACAGTCAGAAGGAATGGCTTTTAGGAAAATGTGAATAAAAAAAAATCTCAGAGACTTCAAAACTAGAGATTCAAATTTGGAAGATTTGGAACTGAAGGCCAAAGTTCAATAGGTAACAAAGTAGTTTTACTGGTAAAATACATAAACAATATATTTAGATACAGAGTAATGAATGAACATCCAGAGTAGGGGGAATAGTTTATGAGCACCAAAATATGGAGAGAAGTTTAAGAAAATTTATGGCTACATTTTCTGACAAAATGGCTAAATCAATCAATTGATAATTTATTAAGCATCTACTATATGCCAGGTCTGTTGTTGGCACTGAATATACAATTACCATTGATGAAACAATACCTACTCTCAAGGACCTTGCTTTCTAATGTGGTACACATATAAATATATAGGGAATGAATTTAAAGAGAGTAAATATTAATAAATATAAAGTAATTGAATACAAGCAAGTTGTGTGGCAGTAGCAGATAGAAGGATTTGGAATGGCTTCATGTTACAGGTAGAGCTTAAACTGGAAAAAAAAAGAGAGATTATGTGAAGAAGAGGTGAGCTCATTCTTCTCATGGGAGAAGAATAGCCTGGTAAAGGCTTTTTGCCAGAAATAGGAGATGGAGTGCTGATCCTAATGAACAGGAAAAGACGCAGTACATTAAAGAGTGTGGGAAGGGGAGTAATGTCCAGTGACTCTGGAAAGGTAAAGGATTCCAACTCCTGAAAGACTTTAAGAGTAGTTTACATTTTATGTTAGAGGCATAGGAAGCCACAAGAGTTTATTGAGTGGAAGAGTGGCATGGTAAGTTTTTCACTTAAGGAAAATCATTTGAAAGTTACATAGAGGATGGATTAGTGTGGATATTGGTTGTACACTTATAATTCTTTGATTTTATCAAGTGATCTCTTCCTATCACAAATTTCCTTGATAATATGTTGTTCTTCAAAGTTTCTTATTATTTTATGTGGCAATCTGTTCACACTTACCATATATTTCTTCATTAAGTCCTTTATGATCATCATCATTTTTGAGCTTTTGGATAATATTAGATCCCTTATCTCACTGCCTATTGCAAAGCAAAATGATAATGATGATTTTAATACCATTATTTAAGAAAAAAAGGGAAATGGTTATGGTTTTATAGCTTGATATCTTGATCAGTTAGAAAGTCACTCAATATTTATTAAGTATGTTTTATTTGCCAAGTCCTGGGGTAAGTAAATTCTGGAGAGAAAAAGAAAGGTAAAAGACAGTCCCTGTTCTCAAGGAGTTCACAGTCTACCTAGGTCATAATATCTTGTAGACATAAAGTGTTCCATGCTTTTTGTTGGGTAATTGATTGTCTCTGCTGATTAAAACAAATTACAGTACCCCATTTTCTTCCATCCAGGATAAGCAAATGTAGAACCTTCTATCATAGTTTCATGGATTTTAGAGCATAGACCTTAGAAATCACCTAGCCTATTCATTTCACTTTCTGAATGAGGAAAATCATCTCTGAGAGAGTGTCTTTGCCTATTATCTAATAATTATTAAATGGCATCTAGGATTTGAATCTAGACCTATATCTAAGTATTCTTTCCACTATAGCATTGTTAAGAAAGATTTTTTTAATCAACTGCCATTTTAAAAAAAATATCACAGAATAAAACAGAAAGAAGGCCAGTTAGAATTATAGACAATCAAAAAGCTTCGAAAGTTACATGTTGAATTTATTTTGTATTTTAACAAGAAAACACAAGGTATGTAATTCAGTTTCATGTACAATTCTCTTCTTCTGTTCTACTATATAAATGGAAGTAGTCATTTTATTTTGCATTTGTTAGGCTCAGGATTATAAGAAAAAGAAAAGAAATGGTAAGAATAAATAAAACAAATCATCCCTCCTTTTGTAATCAAAGGTCCTTGTTTCTATCCATTGCTCAGGAATCTACAAGAATTGTCTAGAATGTACTTTAAAAAAATTTCTTCTCTGATTTTGAGGAAATTTTAGGATTTCTATTAATGATGTGCATTGCTTTGCTAACTGTTCATCCCAGAGGCTCACAGCTGGTTACAATATGCAAAATGTGCTGAGCAAGCTTGCCACGTGTGCATTATTCCCAGCAGGCTAGTCCAGTAACTTATAGCTGCTTCCTTGCTGTCTCAGCAGTCCAAGAGGGGCTATTTCACAATTGGAATTTGCATTACCATTATCCTATTACTAATCCACATCCTAAGGGTCTTCTTTAAGTCAGTCTCTTCAGAAACCCATGTTCCTAAAGACATTACCTGGAAAACAAACTATAGACAGTAAAGAAGTATTGTTGATTATGTATTATAGAATCATTCATTCATTCATCCAATGGTTATTTCTTGAAAATTTATTTCAAAAAAGACCCTGAATTACTTGCAAAATGTCTTACTTTCACTTCATATTCCCAACAATTCTGTTTTATCACCATCATTATTCCACAGTGAGGAAACTGAGGCACTAACTGGGAAGGATCTATATCCCAGAGCACCATTATTTCATTTATGATTGCAAAACCAGTCAATGTTTCCTATTTGAAAGGAGTATGCTGCTTTTATCAAAGTAAATTTTTTCAGGACATGTGAGAACATTTTCTTGATGTAGGAGCTTTAAAATTACAATGTTCTTTAGTACAGAGAGATGAATTGAAAACCTGAAAACATGAGTTCTAGTCTTGCAACTGACAAACTATGTAACATTCAGCAAGTCACACTTAACTCTGAAAAAACTTTCTTGCTGGAAAAAGGAAAAAGATTGACTAAATGATGACTGAGATTGCTTCCAGGTCAGACTATATTTTCAGAACCCTTCTCCCAAAGACATTCTGTATTCTGCATTCTAACATTGTTGGCTTTGTTAGATTGGGGTTTTGCCATTACTAATCTTTTCATCTTTTCCAGCATCTACCACAGTTTCTAGCATATTACAAGTGCTTAATAAATATTTATTGAATAACTGAACAAATGAATGAATTTCAAGTAAACTACATTGTACTAGAGTGCTACTATAATTTATCAAACAATAAAATCCTTGTTTTATTATTGTTTATTTATTTATTTATTGTTTATTAAATGTTTGGTGAATTGAAAGTTACAACATATCAATGGGAAAAATTTATTTAGAATACTGAGAAAACAACTAAAGCCAAATCTGTGACACAAAACTTCACAAGTGATGGAAATACCAATATAATGCTGAAACTGCTTGTGCTTACTAGAATTTTTCTATAAAGGAATTGAGGAGGGGGTGGTGCTATAAAGTCCAAATATAGTAGAGAATCATCACTATCACTAAATACTTATTTAACACCTAAAGGAACTATAGGATCTTTACCTAGTTTGAGGAACAAAGTAAAGGTCATCTCACATGCCATTCCAAGGCTTCACTCCTTTAAGAGGTGGAAAAAAGGGAGAAGGCATTAGGAATCATCCATGTGCATACATTAAATTGACTAAGTAAGGTCATATTTAAACAGAATCAGTGTAAACCACCTTCTGACTTAGAAAAACAGATATTAATATGATCTATGTTCAACCAATCAACAGGCATTTATTAAGCACTTATTATGCAGCAGACTGCTAGGTGCTGCATCAAAAATTCAAACTTTACAACTGTATTTTCTGTGCTAATATTGGTGGTCTCATCCAATCCTTTGTCTTCAGACAATGCCTCTATCTATATAACCTATGTATCCTGTTCTAATCAATGACCTCTCTCCTGATTGTTAGATTAGCATTCCCATGTACCCATAGGAAAACAAAACAAAAATATCTTCCCTCAAACCCAACATACCTAAAATTGAATATATTTCTCCCTTAAATCTAAATGGGGATAGCTAGGTAGCATATTGGATAGAACTTTGGGCTACAAGTTGGAAAGATTCATCTTCCTAAATTCAAATCTGATCTCAAGCATTTATTAACTACATGACCCCTAGCAAGTCACTTCAACCCTGTTTGCCTCTGCTTCTTCCTTTGTAATAAGAACTGGAAAAGGAAATAGCAAATCACTTCTGTATCTCTGCCAAGAAAACCCCAAATGGAGTTAGGTAAGACTGAAAACAACTGAACAACTAAATCTGGTTGTCCTTATTTCTATCAATGACAGTCTCATTTTTCAAGTAACTCATATTTAGTATGTCAGAGTGACCTTTAATTGGAACTTTCCATTATTTCACACATAAAATTGGTTATTAAGTTCTGTCAATTTTACTGCTATTATATCTTTTATCTCAAACCTCTTTATACTGTTCCTATCGCCACTGTGAAAGTTAAGATTCTTCTCACCTCTTACCTTTGCTATTCCAAGAGCCATGAAACATGGCTTGCATCCTTGCATCCAGTCCATTCAATGCTGCTGCTAGATCTGTCTTCCTGATACAAAAGTTACTCTTAGTCACTCTAATTCTCCTGTAAGTGGCTCCTTATTTGCTTACACAATAAAGATAAAACCCATAACTTGTCCTTAAAGACCTCTTGTTCCCAAATGCATTTCCAGTTTAATCCCACAATTGCCTCATTCATATATGCTTTATATCAATCAATCAAAAACATTTGTGAAACACGTATTTCTGCATGATTGATATGTCATTTTGCTGAATTGAATAATTCTAAATGCTCTCTATTCCCATATATTCCTTCTTCTTAGCCTTTGTTAACGCTATTTCTATGTCTGATATGCCCTTAGTTATCCAAATGATTTGTATTCTACCAATCCTTCATGGATCATGCTGTGGTTCCTCAAGTATCTCACCATGATCTCCAAGAATATCATGATGAAAAATTGATTTGATAAAAAGATTTATTGAGACTAGATTAGGATCAAATGACCAAACTATGTAGAGCACTTTTCAAGATTCTCTACTTCCTTCTCTTCTTGTCTTTCTTCTCTTCTTGTTCTCTTTTCTTCTTCTACTCTTCTTCCTATTCCTCTCCTTTCTCCCTTTCTCTTTTTTCTTCCTTCTGCTCTGCTTCTTTTCCTTCTCCTCCTCTTCTTGCCCTTCTCCTTTTCTTCTTTTTGTCCTTCCTTTCCTTTTTCTCCTACTGTCCTTATTCTCTTTATCATGGCCTTTTCCTTCTCTTTCTCCTGTCCTTTTTCTTCTCATTTCCTTTCTTCTTCTCTTTTTCTTCCTGTCCTTCTCTACTCTCTATTCTATTCTTTTCCCTGTCTTTCTTCTCTTCCTCTTGTCATTCTCGCCCTCTTCCTCTTTACCCTTTTCTTCTTGCCCTTCTCCTTCTCAACTATTCCTTTTTCTGTTTCTTCTCCTCTTGTCCTTTTTCACCTTATCCATGTCTTTTTCTTCCTTCTGTATTCTGCTTCTTCTCCTCTTCCTTCTCCTTTTCTGTCTTCCTCCTCCTCCTCTTCTTGTGCTTCTTGTGTTTTTCTTTCTACTTTACCTTAAAGTAATTGCTCAAAACTAAATTTCCTTAGCCCCTACCAATATGTGATTTTTTTTATCAACCCCTAAAGACCACATTTAGTTCAAAGCTATTAATCAAACAACGTGGCAAGTTAATTGACAAGGTCCTTCCATGAATACATAGAATACCTTCTCATCTAGATTAACAATCTAGAAGGATACCATGTGTAAAGGGATATATCTGCAAGCTGCACATGTGGTTAGGCTAACATGTGGAGGGTATACATACAGTGACATATGTAGCTGAGGCAATTCACCTCTCCAGTGCTACAGTGATGCTAAGGCTTTATGTAATTGGACCTCACTTTGGACTATCTGCAGATTTTTCATGGAATTTTTTGGGGGATGGCATTTTGTTAGTCTCTCCTTGGAAAGAAAGAACTAATACTGTTTCAATGAATAGTCTACAACTATTCAAGCAGCCAATACAAGCTAGCACAATTCTCCCATGATAAAATTTTCTTTATTTTGACTATGTTTTCCTTGGTGTTAATTTGAAGTATTAGCACCAAAACAACTACCATTCTTGGGCTAGGAAAATTTTCCCCTTTCTGGGTTCCCCATTGTCATTCTTTGTTTCTGAATTTCATTTTGGGGAGTTCTTCCCCCAAAAAAATTCTACAGAAATTCTGTGGAGACTGAGATGATGGAATTTCCCTTTACTCCAATTATATTCTAGATTGGTTTGGAATCTGGAAGCAAGAGCAAATTGGATCTTTGTCCTAAATCTTGTAGCAAATTCTTTGTTTTATATTGTATAGCTGCCATCAATAAAACTGTTGACTTGCTATCATATTCTGGCCTGCACAATAATAGCTAACATTTATATAGTACCTACTATGTGTCAGCTAACAATTAACATTAAGAAAAGAGAGGTTCTCCACATGCCAGCACCATACCATTCCTCTATAGAACCATTAGTTAGAGCAAATGGAGAAATATTGAATACTGTGGATAAGTTCACTCACTTTGGCAATATACTATGTCCACATAGATGCTGAGGTTGATACATGTGTTGCCAGACCTAGCTCAATGTTTGGGAGGCTTCAAAGTAATGTGTAAAAAGCGGTATTAGGCTGCCTACCAAACTGAGGGTCTACAGAGATGTCCTGATCTCATTGTTGTAGACTTGTGAAACCTGGACAGTCTACCAATGCATGCCAGGAAACTAAAGTGTTTCTATTTAAATTGTCTTAGTAAGACTGTGAAGATCACTTGGCAAGGGAAGGTGCTAGACACTGAGGTCCTTTCCTGAGCTGAACTGCCAAACATTTAAACTCTATTGCATAAAGCACAAGTCTGATGGGCTGGCCACAGTGTTCAAATGCCAAATATGCATTTGCCTAAAAGACACAGAACTTACAAAAAGGCAATCATTCACATGGAGGTCAGAAGAAGCAATAGAAGAACACTCTCAGGGTCTCTCTGAAGAACTTTGGCATTGATTTTGAGCATGGGAGACACTAACACAGGACCTCCCAACATGATGTATCAGCATTAGAATAGATAATGTGTCCTATGAGCAAAGTAGAATTGTGGCAGCTTTAAAGAAAGGGGAGATGTGTAGATTTAGAGACTTCTCCACTACAAATGTTTAAACGAATTAATTGCACCCCACCTGTGATAATCTTCTGAGATTGTATTGGTCTGATCAGCCACAGTTGGACACAGTGTATACCTTGATCACAACATAGTGATCTTGTTCTAGTCCTCTTTGAAAACAAAGGGCAACAATTAACCATGTGTGGGACACTGTGCTAAGTGCTTTAAAAATATCTCTTTTGATCTTCAGGACAAGCTTGGGAGTCAGATACTAATTGTCATCCCCATTTCATAGTTGAGGAAACTCAGGCAAAGAGCAGGTAAGTGATTTAGCCCAAAGGTCACAAGGCTACTAAGTATCCAGTCTTCCTGACACCAGGCTCTGGGAGTCAAACAAAACTTTGTTGTCTTTGTCTTACATTTCTTATCTGTGCCTTTGTTGTTGTCGTTTAATATGTGACTCTTTGTGACTCCATTTGGAATTTTCTTGGCAAAGATACTGAAGTAGTTTGCAATTTCCTTCTGCAGCTAGTTTTGCAGATGGGGAAGCCAAGATAAATAGGATTAAAATAGGCTTGCTCAGGGTCACACTTCAAATATTAGAAGCCACAGTTGAACTCAAATCTTCATGAGTCCAGGGCCTACATTCTATCCATTGCACTATCTCAATGCCCTACTGGTCCCTACTAGTCTCTAAAATCCTTGAAATCTGGAACTTAGTTTTGCTTATCTTTGTATTCTCACTGAACACAAAAGATTAATTGCTTGTTGAATGAATGAATGAGAGTAAACCTCACTCCTATAAGTTAAGTTATTAGAAGCATTTCTTCCTGAAACTCCAGGTTATATATTACTACATTGTATCTTGCAAGATAGAAATAGAAACCTTAGGTTGCCAAATCTTGCTTTAGAAAGTTGAATAAATTTTTAATCTAAGTCCAATTACAAGTGAACTTGCTAGACTCATATTGACCCAGATGGAGGAGGATGGGCAGAGGTGTTCATTTCTCATTAGCAGCAGCCCTGTCAGGTCTAGTCCAATCATGAATCATCCCTAATCCTAAGGAAGGAACCTGGGATACTTATATTAGTCCATGAAATACATAGGGTTTGTTCCAAACAAGACCAACAGCAGATATATAGGAAGTCTTAAAACTGTCCTACTGTTTATGCCACATTCTCTTTTTCTGACATTTTAGGATGAATGCCTGGTACAGGGGAAAGAAAAAGAGTGCTAGATCTGAATATACAAACACATATACATACTCACATACACACAAATGCACACACATATTACATATATATATATATGCAAATTCACATAAATAATATTTATAGATTTCTATTTATTAAGTGGAAATTATTTACATCTCCTTAGGCATTGTACTTAGGTACAATGTATACAGCATTTGGACTTAGGAAGATCTGTATTCAAATGTGAATTAAGAAACTTTGTAAATATGTGACCTTGGCTGTGTCACTTAATTTCTGTGCCTTAGTTTCCTTATCTACAAATTGAGGATAATAATAGTACCTACATAGCTCCAAGGGTGGTGGCTGTGAGGTTAAAACAAAATAGTAATGGTAAAGTGCTTTGCATACCTTAATATGCTATATTAATGCCAGTTTTTCTTGCTATTATTACTATTTAGAATAAAATTAATTCTTGCTTCTAGACTCCATTTTAATTCCAAAAGCTTTTGTTCTCTTAATAATTAGGTTAAATTTTGGATATTTTGGTAGAAAGATTATAAAACCTCTTGTTTCTTTGTAGGTAATTCACACCTCTTCTTTTTGCTTTGGATTTCCCATTTTCTCCAAATTAATGTCATTAACAGAATTACTTAAAAGACATCACTTTTTACTTTTATCTAAATAGAGAAGTACAAATTTCTCTATGATGAATGAAATTTGATCTGACTTTAAGAATACTTATGAGATTGTCAAAAGCAATTGATTTTAACTTCACTAAAAATGATTTGTCACCATAAAAATAAGTCATTTTAACTTTGTATCTCTATGAAATTTGGTGTTCATAGAAAACTATATTATATATGTATTATGTATGTATATATGTGCATATGTATATTAAAATATATATTTTCTTTATGCTGAGATACTGTGGCAAAAAACCCCAGAATATTATACTAAATAAATATATATTTATATATGCACACAAACACATGTGTACATTTACATATAAATGTCTAAATACATGTATATGAACACAAATAAATATACACAAAACATATGTGCTTAAATACAAACACACACAAACATATATGCCTTTTTAAGATATATACATATGTATCTAAGCAATGCATACATTCCAAACATATGTATACATAACTATATACAAACACATGCACACAAATAAAACATATATATTTACATATACATATACATTAAAAACAAAACTATACAAAAACAAGCATATATATCTACATATAAAGATACATAAGTATATATTTCATAATAATATATGCATAGTATTTTACTATAAACATGACTATATTGTGTATACAAATATATATAAACACAAATGCATGAGCATATAATATGCATATAAATACATATATACATGAACATGTTTACATATACAGAAACATAATATATAAATATAATGACAACAACAGTAACCAACTTTTATATAATACTTACTATGTGTGAAGCATTGTGCCTAATAAGTGCTTTGCATTATTATCTCATCTGATCTTCATAACAACCCTGGGAAGTAGGTGCTATTACCATCCTCATTTTAAAAATGAAGAAACTAAATCTGGGAAGGGTCAAATGCTTTGCCAAGGTTCCAAGCTGCACACACACACACACACACACACACGTGCATATCTGCATACATATGTGTTCATGCATATGCATAAACACTTAGAAACAAGTGTATACAAATAGAGTGCTGTGTGCATATGTATACATGTGTGTCAGCATATGCATATGTATGTATGTACACCTTATACATTTTTAACATCCCATTCAGTCTTAATGGGGAATGATTTGGGTCTACATCCACAAATGAGCTCAATGGGGTGATGAAGGAAATGCAGAAGTGCCATCTCCTGTACTACCCTGAACACTCAATTTTCCTTCATTTTATGTAGTTGTGGTTTAGGAAGCAATACATAACAGACAGTATTCCCAAAGTCCCCAGCCTTCAGAAAAGAATATGTGTGTTGGGCTCAGGGTGAGAGTAGGGTTGGTTGATTGATCGAGTGCATAAATGCAGTGGGGGAGGTGCAGAAGCCAGACTAAACCTTGGCAGTCAACAAGCAGGGCAGCAGCAGCATCATTACCTGAAAGAGCTTCCTTTTCTGCCTTTTGAAAGGTTCAGTCATCTGACTCCCACAGACCAATGGTGATGAAATCAACAAGCTCTCTTTTTCTCTCTCCATTTCCTCCCCTCCAGGTAAAGCCTGTACATTAAAAGGGGGCAATCATAGGTTTCCTCCTGGACTAACACAGTAGCAGAAATTGATGAAATTGAATTCTAAATTACATCATTCTCCCAAATGGTGAATCCTTTAATCAAAGTCATCAGGCAATCCCTACACCAGAAGTCTATTACAAAAAATGCTAGTTGCCCAAGTGTTTGTTTTTAATAGTGTTCTTAAATTTTCCCAATTAAAACTTTATTTCATGAGAATGTTCTTAATCTTCACTTTAGGACAATTAAAACCAATTGAATGTTTCAAAATATTTTCTCACTGGAGTAGTGTGTTTATTTAATAAATTTTATTGATGTTTTTGTTTTTGGAAGCAGCTGGGGACTCAGGGGATAAAGGGTTAGGCCTGGAATCAGGAGGATCTGTGTTCTGATTCAAACACTAAGCTAGCTGCTTGACTCTGGGCAAGCCACTTAATATCTGTTTGCCTCACTTTCCCCAACTTTAAGGGGAGAATATTGATTTAACCCCTGTCTGGCTCAATTGCCTCACCTGTAAGATGAGGGTGTTAATAGTGCTATTCCTCTGGAATTGTGAATAATTAGAAAGCCATTAGCACAGTGTCTGGCACATGGTAGATGTTTAATAAATATGTATTCCTTTCCTTTGTTTTTTCATCACAGAAATTTTTAGAATCTGCATTCAGGCTTGTAACAAAGAGGAAGAGTTAAGGAGAAACAAATGATGCAGTGACTACTTTTGACCAAGAATGCTACACTGTTTGCGGTTTCCCATTTAATACTTTAAAGGAATGAGTAAATCCAAATAATAAAAAAGCCTTAGTGAGACAGAGTGTTGAATTTGGGGTCAGAAAATCTGTTTATATTCTGGTTCTGTCACTTACTTACAGCATGACATTGGGTATGACAATTAAGTTCTCTGAGTCTTAGTTTTCTTAACTTTAAAATGGAATAATAATAGCATCTACCTCACAGGGTTTTTCTGAGGATTAAAAAATGATAATATTATAAAGTGCTTTGCCAACCAAAACCAACTAAACAAAAACTATGCAAATGCTAGATATAACATCAATTGTGAAACAAGGAGATTGGATTAGAAGTGATACTAAAGGGCAGCTAGGTGGTGCAGTGGATGGAGCATCAGCCCTGAAGTCAGGAGGACCTGAGTTCAAATCTGACCTCAGACACTTAACATTCCCTAGCTGTGTGACCCTGGGCAAGTCACTTAACCTCAATTGCCTCAGTCTTCAACAAGTCAGGTCCTCACAGTATCTCTAAGAAAGAAAATCCTCATTGTTATGAGGTTTGTTTCTGACTCTCAATGATTGGCCACAATAGATCCCAGGCTAAGCTCCAATGTGGTCATTGTTTGGGTCCTGGTAGACTTGGAGTGAATGTAAAAAACAATCATTTCTATTTTAGCCAGAAATCCTGGGTGTTTTCCCTTCTCAGATTGATTGATTTAGGTTAAAGAAGCCATTCTTTGCCTCTTTTGCTATCTGGTCTTAATCACTAAATGGGTGTGGCCTGGCCCAGACCTGTTGATTCCTTAGCATAGTCTGCAGGACTACCACCAGGAGAAGAATGGCTTCCGGCTTTGAAAGCTCTGTGTATAAGACTCACTGGCACTCTGTTGGTGGGACCGGGCTGTCTCTCACTGCATCCAAAGTCATCTCTAGTCATCCTGATCTATATCTGGTCTGGACCTAGATGGCTCTAGAGGGAAAAGTGAGGGGTGGCCTGGGACAGCCCTCCCTCAGTTAAATCTAATTCGCTTCAATGTCATGGCATCATTTCCCTGATGTTATGGTCCTCTTTGAGAATAAAGGACAAACCACAATCTCTGTTTCTTGAGACCTCTTATTTTGGGAAAGGCACATTCCTTTGAATAGTCTTAAAAGATCATTGCTAGAAATTTGGAAGAAGCATGCAAAGTTTCAACTATCTCATTTTACAAATGGGTGAAGTGTTTCACCTAAGATCACACATGCTAGAAAGCATCAGAGGTGAGACTTAAACCCAAGGTGCTAAGTCTGTGTTCTTTTTCAAGTCATTTTCCATATAAAGGGAAAAGGGACTGGAGAAATAAAGAGGTGTTGGCCTTCCACAGAAGTATAAAGAGGCAAGATCATTGAAAGTTATTGGATAATCTTTCAACCAGAATAATTGTTCTTTATAATCTCTAGACTATGAGTGGGTGATAGTTGTTTCAGGAAGTTTTTTGTTTTGTTTTTTTGGGTTTTTTTTGGTTTTGTTTTTTTTCTGAATGTTCACCAAAGCTTCTAAGCCCTAGCCTTGGTTAGCAGTATTCTTTCATCAGGAATTTTCTGTGAATACAAATCCTACACTACACAGCAACCTATCTCCTCCTGCCCCTGGCTTTCCCCTGTATCACTCACTTTCTGTATCAGTGACTAGGAAAGAGAGCAATGGAGGGTGAAGAGACCCTGCCCTCAGCCTGAATTGATCAGTATCCAAGGATTACTGCATCACTGACTGCTAATCAATAGATATTGAGTGCAAACTTTGGCTTTAAATTCAGCAGGGTTAATGAGTGTCTACATAGAACAATGGGCTGAAATACAAGCCGCTATTCAAGGACCCAGCTGAGGTAGAATTGTTCACCCTGATAGCTGCAGAGGAAATTGTAGTAGGCCCCCACCCTCTATTTGTCTAGTTGCATTCTTCATCTCCAAGGCATTAGTGCAAGCTCTGTAACCAGCAAAGCACCAGATACGATCCCATGTGTCCAGATTCCCCAAAGTCTGAGTTTGATATCTCTCAAGGACAGATACCAGATAAAGCTATAACAGTTTCCAAAATGAGACTTTCATTTCTCTCAACTTCTAGGTAGGCAATTGGACTCAATACATGTAAGTATACAGAATGGAGAAAATGGATAATAATTTGTAGCAGGTAAAAATCAACCCTTAAAAAAAGAAGAAGGTGCTTTGAGTGGAAATTATAAAATGTAGGGCAATCAATAGAAGCAAAGCAAAAACTGAAACAATCAAACAAAAAAGAAAGGATAAAAAGACTGTGACTTTTAATACTGAGAGATAAGAACAGCAGCAGTACAAGTAAGAACAGCAACTGTACAAAATTATTTTATTTATGTGATAGAATATGCTAAAGATAGGAATGCAGCATTCAATTTAATTCAGTTCAACAAATATTAAGTACCTACCAAAACAGGCATTTCAGCTTTCCTGCATAGAAAACAGTGTTAGAGAATTAAATAGAGGGGGAATTTTCAATTCACTGCATTTATCTCTCTTATAGAGAGCAAGAAAATGGTTCTATGAGGAAGACTTATTCCTAGATTTTGTTGTTCACATTGAAAAGCTCAGAAGAGTTCAGTGAAGACCACTGATTTGAATTGTATTTATTTTGGGAATAATCAATCAACAAGTATTATTCAAGTGTCTTCTAGGTGCCAGGATTCAGTTAAATCTAGGTGATATGAATTTATAATGTACTTTGCTTTGTTGTATGACTTCCTCTTGACCTATTCAACAGTAACAGATGAATAGACCTAGAACAAGAGCATGGTGGGGGACATATAAGATTGAGTTATAAAACAGGCTGAGTTGCAGAGAGGAGAGTACAAGGAGGTCAGGGGAGGTAAGAGGATTATAATACCTCTTACCTACTCTCCATCATACACAAAGAGTGCCTTTGCTTCCCATTTCTATATATTCCTCATAATACCCTCATTCAGCAACTTCTCCTTTGAAGTTCTCACTATCAGCATGTTCTACCCAAACCAGACAGTCAAGCCACTGAGCCCCATGTCATTCTCCCTCTTTCTTAGAAGAGTTACCTGACTCACCATTTTCCTCTCTTCCTCAATTCAAGCCCTTATACTTGAGACTTCAACATTGATATTAATGCTTCCTCAAATTCCCTAACCTTTTAATTTCCTTCTATCCTTAAATCCTATGATCTAATCCTCCATTCTACCTTAGTCACGCATCTAGGTGATTATATCCTAGATCTCACTATACATAAAATTATTTTATTTCTTTCATCAGAATTTCTGACATTCCTCTGTTCAGAACCTCTTATTGTTTATTTCCCCTATTCTTCACACATCTTCAGCCTACTCTTTTCCCTCATAGAGATTTCTAACCTCTTAGCCTCTCAGTACTTTCTCATATTTTTTGCCCTGACTTTACTACCTTCCCTCTCTCATATCAGTCCACTAGTTAACCATCACAATTCTAAATTGGCCTCTGTGTACAAATCATTTTCTCCTTATTCTATAGGCACTCAACACTTAACCAAATCATTATCCTGATTTACTCCCCCTCTTTGTCTTTTCAGTACCCACTTGCTATCCTGCTGAATGAAGCTGAAGAAGGTTATACAACCATTTGGACTGGATATATCCATGCTATCTAACTTCAAATGGACCCCTACAGCAACAAGGAACTTCTTGTATTATCCCATCCCTGATTTACCACAAGAACTTTTCCAAATCTTTTCTTTTCTCAAATCTTCTACAACTATTCCTCCCCTCCTGTCTCTTAGCAGAGAACCTCAACTAATACTTAACTGAGAAAGTAGAGGCCAATGAATATAAATTCTTGCTTATTCCCTTGTCTTCATCTCAAAACTCTTTGACATCATCTCTAACTCTCCTTCCCTTTTTTTCTAGCCTCCTGACTATAAAGTGGTTCTTCTTGTTAAGGTCAACCTATCTACATGTACCCTTGAACCCATCCCTCCTCATAACTTCAATCATTTGTCACCCTCATTTCCATCTTCAACATTTCCTAGATACTGGCTCCTCACAGAAAAAAAATGCCCAAGTTACCTTAAAATGCACACATGTGTACACACACACACACACACACACAGACACACACACACACACACCTTCACTATAAGTCCTTTGCATTAACCATGTACTATACTTGTAATACACTACTAACTCTTTACCTCTATCTCATTGAAAAACCCTTCTTTCAAGATATAGCTCCAGTACCAGCAAATGAGGTTTTTCCTGATTTTTATGATTGTTTGTACTCTCTTTCAAACTATCTTGTATTTAACTATTTTGTATTAACATGTATTTATTCTACTCATATTTATACCTGGGGCACTTGATGGCACATTAGATAGAGTACTAGGCTCAAAGTCAGGAAGACCTGAGTTCAAATTTGACATTAGACAATTAGTATCTATGTTATCCTTTTAAGCCACTTAAAATCTGTTTGCTTAAGTTTCCTTTTCTGAAAAATGGGAATAATAACAGCACTTACCCATTAGGGTCTTTGTAAGAATCAAATGTGATCATTATAAAACTTTTAGTATATAACCTGGTACACAGCAAGCACTACTTAAAATGTTAGCTGTTATCATTGCAGTAAACATCATCATTATTGTAATTATTATTATTATATCATTTCATCAATGTGTAGTTAAGTCAGAAATACCATGGTCCTGGGACTCCTAGTGCTTAAGACCAAATGAGCATTTGTTTCCTTAAGGTAAATAATTTCTGAATGTGAGGTCTATCTTTATTCTTCATGAGAGTAAGGAATAACTACAGATAGTCATGCAATGTTTAGAGAATAAGAGGCACAAAATATATTAAGTGGCTTCCTAATGACAGATTTATGAGAATATTGGAGAAGAGTACAGAACAAAAAGACATGGATGGTGATGCTTAAAAATCCTCAATGAGATCTCAGATCCATTGAAGTGTTTTGTAGGATTCTCATTATTGACAGATGATTGAACTGCCATGGCCTGAGCTCCAACCATCCTGCCACTTTTCCATTTTAAGGAAAACACACACACACACAAACACACACACATTCACCCATATGTATATGCATATATGGACAACTAGGTGATAAAGTGGATTGAGTACTAAACCTGAAATCAGGAAGACTCATCTTCTTGAGTTCAAATCTGATCTCAGACACTTACTAGTTGTGTGACCTTGAACAAACCATTTAACCTTGTTTGCCTCAGTTTCCCTTCTGTAAAATGAGCTAGGAAAAATAATTGGCAAACCAGTGTAGTATCATTGCCAAGAAAATTCCAAAAGGGGTTACAAAGAGCCAGATATAACTCAAACTGAACAACAATCACAAATATTTTATATAGGTAAATAGATAGGTACATATGCATATGTATGAATATATAGTTAACGTTATTATTTTGCAAATTTTGAAGGAAAATTCATTAAAAACACACTTAAGCCACATTTACAAAGAGCCAGATATAACTCAAACAACTGAACAACAACCACAAATATTTTATATAGGTAAATAGATAAGTACATATGCATATGTATGAATATATAGTTAATGTTATTATTTTGCAAATTTTGAAGGAAAAATCATTAAAAACACACTTAAACCACATTTTATAGAAGCATTTCAGAGAAGAGAAATCCAAGATATTTTACTTTATTGCTGGAAGACCCAGGATATTATTAAGGCATAGAGTGAATTTATACTTATTATGGATATGGAGTCAGGGAGACTTGAATTCAATTTTTTGTGCTAGGCACTAACTATTTATATCATACTGAGCAAGTCATTTAACCTCACTCAGCCTCAGTTTCCTCATCTCTAAAATAGGGATAATAATAGTACCTCCTCAAAGAGTTGTAAAGATTAAATGAGATAAATTTTGCAAAATGCTTTGTAAACCTTAAATAATTGTGCAAACTATTATTATCATTTTTATTATTATCTCAATCCATACAAAATGTATACAGATTAAATACAAAATAAATGCAAATATACTTAAGGAAAATGGCATTAGCGTTTAGAGAGAATTGGAAAAGCAACTATGTTGTGAAGGAAGGGAGGGAATAATGCATTTAACAAAAATGGAGCATTTTTAGTAGAAGAGAAGGGGAGAATGGGAAGACACTTTGTTGAGACAAAAAAGCAGCAAGACTTTCAAAATCTTCTCCAACTTTCATCCATCTATTTCAGTCATGGCTGATCTCAGAATGAACTTATAAGGGTGACTTACTAATGCTAGGTATAGACTCAATGTCAGAATCCTATTTGGATTTGATTTAAGGACAAATGAAACACTGAAATATTTGAAAAGTTACAAAAAAGAGATTAATTTGCCCTAACAGAGCAGGTTGATTTTTGAAGAGTCAAAAGAACTAGAGAACAAATTGCCAAAATTTGCTAGATTATGGAGAAAGTAAGGAGTTCCAGAAATAAACTTACTTCTACTTCTTTGACTACAGTAGATCACAACAAAATGTAGCAAATCCCCAAACAGATAGGATCAAACAAATCATCTTACTTGATTCTTGAGGAACCTGTGTGTGGCTCAAGAAAAAACAGTTAGAACTAAACATGAAACAGTTGATTAATTTAAAATTGGAGGACAACATATAAGACTGTATATTGTCACCTTATTTATTTTACTTATGTGTGGAACATCATCATGTAAAATGCCAGGCTAGATAAACCAAATTTGGAATTAAAGTTGCTGAAAGAAATATCAACAATTTCAGATATGCAGATGATACCACTCTAATGGTACAAAGTGAAGATGAAGTTAAAAGCTTCTTACCAGCATGGAGGAGAATATTAAAGCTAGCTAGAAATCTTGGTAACTGTTCCCATCACTTCCTGGCAAATAGAAGAAGAAAAAATGGAAGCAATTTCAGACTTTATATTTTCAGTCTCAAGGATCACTTTAGAGAGTGACTGCAGCCATGAAATTCAAAGACACTTTCTCCTTGGAAGGAAAGTTATGCAAATCTGAACATCATATGAAGAAACAGAACTATCACCTTGTCAACAAAGGTCCATATATTCAAAGCTATAGTTTTTCCAGTATTAATCTATGTTTGTTAGAGTTTAACTCTAAGGAAAGCTGAGAGCTGCATAATTGATACTTTAAACTTGTAGTGCTGAAGAAGATTTTTGAGAGTCCCCTGGACTCTCAAAGGAGGTCAAATCAGTCAATATTTTAAAAAAATTATTTAGACTATTCATTAGAAGGTCAAAAGTGAAAGAAAAGCTTAAATACTTTGGCCATGTAATTACAAAACAAGAACCATTGGAAAAGACCGATATTGGGAAAGATTGAAGGACAAAGAAAAAGGGGACAGCAAAGGATCCAATGGGTAGACAGTGTAATTGAAGCAGTGAACATGAGTTTGGACAAATTTTGAGAGATAGGGGCCTGGCATGCTATGGTCCATCAGGTCAGGAAGAGTTAGTCATAACTGAATGACTGAAAAACAACAAAGCAACATAGCAAAGCACATGCAACAATGATCAGAGGTGCTTAGTTTCCATAGATGTGGGTTCCCTCATCTCCATCTGTAAATGCATGTGATGATTAACATGCTCTTTATATAATCATTAAGTCAGAGGGGTCCCAACTCCATGGTCTAGAACTTTTCCTGCCCTTAAGTGACCAGGAAAACATAGACAAAGGTGAATCAGATTTCAAGATTAGCTTTTTTAACTTTTAAGAAACACCTATTCCTGTTGCATTTCTATTTCAGGAGTGGGGAAGAAACCCTAATAAATATTACTCATATTGGGGCAGCTAGGTGGCACAATGGATAGAGCACCAGCCCTGAAGTCAGGAGGACCTGGTCTCAGACACTTAACACTGCCTAGCTGTGTGACCCTGGGCAAGTCACTTAACCCCAATTGCCTCAGCAAAAAGCAATATATATTTGCACACACACACATATATATATATGTTATTCATATCACTTTTACCAAGGAATACTTAATTGAAAAAAGAAGCTATATAAGGTTATATGGTCACTGTCCCCTACATATTTCAAAGGCTTCCTGGAGGAAAAGAATTATTTTTGTTCTGTATGGTACCAGAAGAGCAATAAATAAAAATAGATTCTTAAGCATCTTTCATTAAGTCCTATTATTCCATAAGTTGTACAGAGGAAAATTATGTTTGATAGGATAAAAAGTCTCTGAACAATTAGAGCAGTCCAAATGTGGAATGGTAGTTAGTTCCTCATCACTGGAAGTATTTTAGTAGAGGGTAGATTCCCAGTTGTTGGGAATATGGAAAAAGAGATTCCTTCTTAGGAGCTGTACTAGATGAGCCCTAAAATCTTGTACAATTCTGAGATTTTGAGAGTCTGTTTCTATGAAGTGTGTGGTTTCTTATCCTTTAACAGCTTTAAAAATAATAACAGATGCTATGATTTATTAATGGTGATTTCTGGAAAAGTAAAGAAGGGAACCAGCTCACTGGGTTTCAGATATAAAGTTGGGTCGCAGTAGTATACAGGACCCTACAAATTCAGGGAGAGCTTTGCAAAATACATTTTAAATCATTTGGAAGCTGTGAAATTTGCCTTAATAGGCAGAGAATAGGCAGTTGCCTCCACAATGGCTTTTTTTTTCTATTCTGATTTTCCTGTTTATTTACCAACTTTAGGATATTTCTGCCTAAGGGAATATGGTTTGTTTGTTTTTAAGAGATAGAAATATTTCTTTGAAAGAAAAGATCTATAGAATGTTTCTGTTACTATTCTAGGTCCTGTTTCTTATAAATTTGCATGTTAGAAAGGCCCAATACTTATGAATGACTCATGGAGATCAATCTGGTCACATTCTGGTTACTGGTAATACTAACTATATGAAACTTAGTTCCTCAAGTGACTGCATAACTTGGAGAAGTACACCAGGAGTCTGGGGAGTTAGGCTTTCAATCAACCTCTGATCCTCACTCATGGTAACCCTAGACTAGTGTTTCCCACTATAAGTCTGAGCTTTCATGTGTAGAAATGGCAGGTTCATGTATTAGATTGGCTAATGGAATTGCAGTCAAGAAAATCTGAGTTTGAATCCTGCCTCAGATCCTAGCAGTGGATTCTTGAGTAACTCACTTGATTAATCAATGAGTGAATATTTTAAAAGCACCTGCTATGTTCCATTGGAAATTGGAAACATAAGTACAGAGAATGAAACAATCCCTACTGAAAATGAACTTACATTCTAAACTCCTACAAGCCTCAGTTTCCTTATCTGTAAAATGAACATGCTGGATATGGCAACTTCTAAATTCCCTTTCTCTCAAGTATCTCCAAAGCCTTTGCTGCCCTACCAGTGACTGGGAGTTTCATGGTGCCATTCCTTCCCAGGCAGTGGTAGCCTGGTACGAGGTGGCTGAAACCACCAGGGGGAAGTGTCTGACTTTGTCTGAGGAAGGTGGAAAGCTGATCCCTTGACCCTCCGTTGATATTTGAAGACAAAGGACACCTGGCTGGCAGCCCTGGTTAACATTCTCACATCCCTCCACCCCTCTTCCCCCAGCTGCTGACAAACTCACTTAATGAAATAACACTGCTGGCCAACATGGCTGCAAAACATTTCTTGAAATGTAAACCATTTCATCTCTTTTTGCCTTGATCATAGTGACATCTGACACTCAGCTGAAGCAGGCATGGTGGGGCGAGTTTGTGGATGGGTCTTTTTTAATGCCTTTTAAGCTGTCATTTAGTACTTATCTGTGGCAAATACCTGGACCTCAGCAAAGAAAGCCTTCAGCTGAGTCAAAAGTGCAGAATTACTAATCAGTCCTGGCAAACAAACCTTGTATTTGGCCCCTGTAGAGTTGGTTGGTGAGCAGATTTCTCAAAGGCCCAGAAATGAAAAATGGTGGGTCTGCAAAGGTCCTTGATCCTTATCAGGTTGACTTTATCTCAGCTTCACGTTTACTCTTCATTACCTCTGAGCAAAAGACAAAATTGGCTTGGAAAGGATACACCAAGCCCATCATGTGTTGTGTTCTTAATTGCTAACACCATTCATTAATCAAATGTTGGAAAGCCAGGCTTGGAAGTGCCACTGGGGAGTTAGCAGGTTTAGGCCTACCTAGTTTAGTATGCTAATGACAACTGATTTTCCTAATATGCCAGTCAAAAGCTACTTTCTCTAATCTGTCCTAAGCTTTTGTGACAATCAGAGCATACAGTGACAGCTGTGAAATGAGAACCACTGCATCCCACTCTGAGGGGCTTGGGGACTCTGTTTAATATCTCAGGGGGAGATGGGCCACCTGGAAGTTGGGAGCCTGAGATCTCAGGATCATATACACTCTCACAGGAAGGCTCACCAACATCAATCAATATATTGGAAAGGGGCAGGGAAGAGGGCATGGGGAGACCACCAAGTCCCTGAAGGAAAGACCATAAAGCTTTGGGGCTTCAGGACTATGTTGGAGAAATGACAAGGTTAAACAGCATTCTATTTAGATTGACTACAGAATGATGATTTTCTCTCAAAAGGATTTGGGTTAAGTCTTTTCTTTTTAATCTAAATTCTGAAAGCTAGAGGAAATAGATATCTTCATGGACCCCCTTATCTTAGAGAAGGAAAATCTGAGAAGAATGTGATTAAGATGTGAAAACAGATGGTGACCTGTTTTTAAGGGATTTCTCTAGCCTGGATTTGTTGTTATTGTTTAGTTGTTTCACCTGTACCTGACTCTTTGTGACCCTATTTGGGATTTCCTTGACAAAGATACTGGAGAGGTTTGTCATTTCCTTCTCCAGATCATTTTTAGAGATGAGGAAACTGAGGAAGACAGGATTAAGGGACATGTCAAGGGTCACACATCTAGGAAGTGTCTAAGACCAGATTTAAATTCAGATCTTTTAACTTCTGTGAATAGAGCTCTATACAACATAGCACCTAGCTGTTGTATTGGCTATTTTCTCCAAATTTGATGCTTTTTTTAATAAGATGGAGGACTTTCATTTTCTCTTTATTAATTGTTGTTTTTTTTT
>JAJPUD010004541.1:88947-193090 GCA_023553655.1 Myrmecobius fasciatus | reverse complement strand
AAGGAAGGAAGGAAGGAAGGAAGGAAGGAAGGAGGGGAGAGGGAGGACATTTGGATGTAAGCTTGGTCTTAAAGGAAAGACAAAATTTTAACAGACAAAAAAAGTTGTCTTTTTATTTATCATAGACAGGTAATTGTATCACAAAATACCTTCTCTAGAGTTGCATTTGTTTTACTGTAAGAAATCTAGCTTTCACATTTCTGGCACCAGTAAACCGCCTTTCAGACTGAGTTTACTTTGATTTTGACTGGCCTATTAGCAGATCTGAAAGAGGTGAAAATAACCAATTTCATTATCGTGCTGGAAACAAAGTATATGGATTTAATATGTAATTATTGTTACCTTAATATGTGCTTGTTAAATGAATAAGTGAATGAGTGAATAATCTGATTATTACTAATTTTGAAAAAAGCATTTGGTGAGAGATTGAAACTAAAGATAAAATACAATGTAGCTATTCCACCTTAGAGTACTCAGGTCCTTGTAGTCTAATCTTTGATAATGGTAGAATCATAAGAACATTCTTGCTTTGCCTAGAAACATACCTACAGTTAGTTCTGTCCTCATCCCTAACTCAAAGTAAAAGAGAAAAAGAACATAGAGGTAGCTGGTAGTGCAATAGTTGGAGTGCTGATCCTTGGGTCAGAAAGAATTGTGTTCGATTTGGCCTCAAATATTTATTAGCTGTGTGATCTTGGGCAAATCATTTACCTTTTGTCTGCCTCAGTTTCCTCAACTGTAAAATGGGTATAATAACAGGATTTTTACACTCACAGGGTTGTTATGAGTATCATAGGAGATAACATTTGAGGAAAAAAATGCTTAGCAAAATGCCTGGCATAGAGTAAATGCTACATATGTGACTTTTAAAGAGCAAGTTATGTAAACTTTAAAGCACTGAATAAATTTATTTTTAATCCAGACTCATTATTTGCCAGTAAAGAAATCCCTTCTACCAATGTAGACATCCTATTGTCAGTGATAACCTAAGCTTAAAGTTCAGCCCCTGACTGACCCTGGGTGGGGCTCTGTTATAGAATTCTCTCATCTGAGACTTCCCTATATCAAATAAACCACAGAACCAATCCTTAGCCTTTTTATTATAAAAGCTCCAGAAGTCCCCAACGGAATATTGGAATTCAATAGGGGGGAATAAGGCATGTTCACCAATAACTAGAGTAAAAATGCAAAGGAAAAGACCAGGTAAAATGAAGCAGATCACATTCAGCTGGCTGAAGAAAGTAAAAAGAATTGGTGGATAAGAAGGCATATAGGCTAGGGTTTTTTTTTTTTTTTTCCTGAGGCAATTAGGGTTAAGTGACTTGCCCAGGATCACACAGCTAAGAAGTATTAGGTGTATGAGACTAGATTTGAACTCAGGTCCTCCTGACTTCAGGGCTGGTGCTATTTCCACTGAGCCACTTAGGTGCCCCTAAGCTAGTTCTTAAAGGAAGTAAATAAGCAATGATGAAGCACCTACTATGTGCTAAGAACTTTACAGTTATCTTCTTTGACTCTCATGACAAGTCTGGGAAGTATGTACAATATCCTCAATCATTTGAGGAAACTGAGGCAGTTAGAGATTAAGTGATCTGTCCAGGGTTATGTAGCTAATAAGGTAGGATTTGAAGTCAGGTCTTCCTGATCAGCAGACTATTAAAGTACCAGCTAATAGTTGCCTCTAAGTAGCTCTGTCTTGAAGGAATCAAAGAATCTCAACAGGCAAAGAATGAGGAAGAAAACCATTATTAGTTCAGGAGTTCTTAAATTGAGGTCCACAAACTTTTTTTTTTTTTTAATAGCTACTGTTTTCCTTTGTAAGCCTATGTATATTATTTTACTCATTTAAAAACATTCTAAAAAGAGTTTTATAGGCTCTACAAGACTGTCAGGGTCCATGATACAAAATAGGTTATTAAGAATGCATATACTGGAGTAAATAGAAAAAAAGCAAAGCAAAATCCCAGAAATAGAGGAGAGCAGAGTGAGAATTTAGAGTCTGTAAAAGGAGCCATATGAAATGTCCTTTCAGTTTTCATGACCCCTTTTGGGGTTTTCTTGGCAAAGATCCCATACTGGTTAGCCATTTCCTTCTCCAGCTCATTTTACAGATGAGGAAATTGAGGCAAAAAAGATTAAGTGACTTGCTCAGAGTCACATAGCTACTATGTGCCTGAGGTCATATTTGAACAAAAGAAGATGGATCTTCCCAAGTCCAGCCCAGCACACTGCACTATGGCGCCACCCAGCTGCCCCATATGGGATACATATGCCCTGTTTTTCCACCAAACTGCAATAATCACCATTTTCAAATGACTAGCATTTTCATCTGTCTTCACCTTGACCTGTGCTATGACTTACCTCCATAATTTCTTCCCCTACTTTGATATCATCCTTTCTAATTGAAGGAATCTCTGTCTTCTGAATTTTCTTAACCCCTTCAATCTATTTCATGGCACTTATAGCAAACTCTCTTATATTGTGTATTATTGTATATTAGTATTGTATATTAGTGCCTTTCCTATGAAATTTATCTCCAATTTTATCTGATATGTTTTGTGCATATATAATTGTTTGCATGTTGTCTCCTTGACTACCTCATTAAATTGAATAGAACAGTACCAGACATATAGTAGGTGCTTAATAAAGGCTTCTTGCCATGTTCTCTTCTTTTCTCTTCTTTTTATTTTTTAACTTAAAAGTTCCCTTTTATTACAAGTTCAACAATACTTTTCCAGACATTTGTAGTTTTCCCAGGAACTATTTGGTAATGATCGTGTCATTTGTTTAAAACGTAACGAATAATTTATAGAATAAGATTTTCTATTTCTATTTTTCTATTTTCTACAATGCAAAAAACCCCAAGCAACTTTACTAGCTATAGTCTATATGTTTAATATCAAACTGCGAAACTTTTAATTTTGCTGAGGCAATTGAGGTTAAGTGACTTGTCCAGGGTCACACAGCTAGGAAATGTTAAGTGTCTGAGATCAGATTTGAACTTAAGTCCTCCTGACTTCAGGGCTGGTGCTTGATCCACTGCGACACCTAGCTGCCCCTAATTCAGGTTATTTTTTAAAGCAAATATATGCAAATAATTTAAACATCTTTATAAAAATATGAAGCTAATTTATCAAGAGGAAATGTAGTTATCATTATTGTTATTCTTGTTAAGGAAAGAAAACATCCTCAATATCCTAAATACATAACAATGAATAAAATTTTATGCCAAGGTATACAGTTTAGATACTTAACTTTTGGTCTCAGCAACCACTTCATTTTATTTATAGGTAGAAACTTATATACATGTTCTTAAGTTTTCTGTCTTTTTGGTACTATTGCCAGACTTGACACTTGATGCTCTTGGATAAGAGCATTTTATATTTCATATAAAATTCGACCAACAAGGTGGAGCTGTGAACGGATACAGCCATTCTGGAGAACATTTTGTAGCTATGCTCAAAAAGTTATCAAACTGTGCATACCCTTTGACCCAGCAGCATTTCTATTGGGCTTATATCCCAAAGAAATCATAAAGGAAGGAAAAGGCCCCACATGTGCAAGAATGTTTGTGGCAGCCCTTTTTGTAGTGGCTAGAAACTGGAAATTGAATAGATGCCCTTCAATTGGAAAATGGCTGAATAAATTATGGTATATGAATATTATGGAATATTATTGTTCTGTAAGAAATGGCCAGCAAGATGATTTCAGAGAGGCCTGGAGAGACTTACATGAACTGATGCTGAGTGAAATGAGCAGAACCAGGAGATCATTATACACGGCAACAACAGTACTATATGACGATCAATTCTGATGGACATGGCTCTCTTCAACAATGAAATGTTTCAAACCACCTCCAATTGTTCAATGAAGAAAGCCATATACACCCAGAGAGAGGGATGTGAAATGGGGACCACAACATAACATTCTCATACTCCTTGATTGATGTTTGCTTACATTGTGTTTCCTTTATCTGATATATCGTTTGTGTAGACAAGATTTTTCTTGCACAACAATGACAAGTTTGGAAATATGTATACATATATTCGATTTGCCAATATTTTAACATAATTAACATGTAGTGGATATCCTGCCATCTAGGGGAGGGGTGGGGAGTTGGGGGAAAAATTTGTAACGGAAAGCTATGTAAGGGTTATTGTTGAAGAATTACCCACACATATGTTATGCAAATAAAATAAAAAAATAAAATTAAAAAAAAATTCGACCAACAAAATCTTTTCTTCAGCAGTATGAATATTGCCTATATTTTTTAAAAAATCCATGTGTATCCTATAAATTGTATTTTCTATTGTGAACCAACTTTTATATTTCAGTTTAAGATCTGTTAACCAAATCAACAATAGGATGTTTCCCTAATTTACAGTTTAAGATTATATAGACTAGTCAAAGTAGAATCCCCTAAACAATTTTTAAAGCAAGAATAACTGTCAGGGCACTTCGTCTGGCATTCTTTTTTTTTTTTTTTTGCTTTTTGTTGAGGCAATTGGGGTTAAGTGACTTGCCCAGGGTCACACAGCTAGGAAGTATCTGAGACCAAATTTGAACTCAGGTCTTCCTGACTTCAGGGCTGGTGCTCTAACCACTGCACCACCTAGCTGCCCCTCATCTGGTATTCTTCATAAATATAGTATTTTTCAAAAAGTATAATTATTCTGGTTGGAGCATCTGTTACAATAACAAAAGGTGCTCTATTGTCTTTCTAACCAGAAATGAAGTTAATTTACAGAGGCTTAGAAAGCCAAGACTAGATACAATACTTGATTGGCTCTTAATTACTTACAATGCATACTATGACATCATATATTTAAGAAGTTTTCTGTATTCAGCTTAGAAGGTGTTTCTTCCCAAGAAATTGAACTTTTCTATCAAATGCACTTGATCAAATGGGTGAATTTGGTTCATAAAATGGATTCATTGAAAACTTTATGTATAAATCATAGATATCACAAAAGAAGTTTTTTATTCTATCTTCTTGTCTTACATCATAAAGCATAATAAATCTCATATGGCCTGCAGTAACAAAAACAGAAACAAACCACTCATTGAATTTGTCCACAGTTTTCAAGTACATATTGTTAGACAGCCACATATTTTCATCTACTAGGTCAAGGGCTGCATGGGCTATGAACTGGTTCAGATGACAGTGGTCATCCTCAGATTCCACTTTTCCAGCTGGTAGCAATTCCCATCTCAAAAACTGGATTATCATGATGGCCTACAATTACAAAGTAGAAGCTTCTAGACATTGTCTCTAATGTACAGGTCCTGTGGGCAGGTTGCGGAACCTGCACCAACATCATCTGACTAGAAACCTCTCTCCTCATTTTTTCTACTAGAAAATTAAATTATTAAATTGTGAGCTCCCAGAAGGCAAAGACTTTTTTGCCTTTCTTTGCAATCCCAATGTTTAGAATAGTACCAGGCATATAGTAGGTTCTTAAAAATGCTTATTGATATGTTCTAATCTTTTCTACTACATTAGAAGCTCTTTGAGGGCAGGGATGATATCCTAAAAATTTAGATCTCTCATAGAATTCTATACATAGAAGACACTGAATAAATGTTTGTTGATCAGTGGATGAATAAGAAGGTTAGAGGGAAGACCGGTAACTTCCTATTACTATATAAACCCATCATCCTGCCAGTTATCAGATCCCTATTATGATTCATTCTCTCATACCACATATTTAATCCTTTGTCAAATCTTCAGTTTCTTTCTCTACAACATCTCCCGTTCTCTCCTTTTACACAACCACCACCTCATTTCAAGCCCCTCATCACTTCTTGCTTGGACTGTATATGACCACATACAATCTTTTAGTTGGCCTGCCTACCCCACTCTGGTCTACCCTCCATTCAGCTGCCAAAATGATTTTCCTAAAACATACATCTGACCATGTCACATACACCCCCCTCCCAAATCTACTAGCTTTCCCTATTGCCTCAAGGATCAAATGTAAAGCCCTCTGCTTGGCATTTAAAGCTCTTCACAACGTGGTCACTTTCTATGTTTCAGAGGAGCACTGTAATTCAAAGATAGAAGATCTGGGTTAAAATCTCAGTTCTGATATTAGCTCTCTGAGCTTGTCTGTAAATGGTAATAACATTCCTTTTATAATCTATTATGGCTATTGTGAAGATAGTATTCTGTAGATGCAGGTACTCTCTTATTTTTTAATGTAATTTAATTTTTCTTTTGCTACTTTCTGAATATGTGCTGTTGTTATTGTGTATGCTACTGGGAAAGGAGAGATAGGAACAGTGAGACAAGAGACTGGGAAAGAGCTGAGAGATATGCTTCCAATAAAATGTGAAAGAGAAGGACCCAGTCAATAAAGATGAAAAGAATCAGTTTCCAGTAAACAGTGATTAAATATGTGGTCCAGATAGCCACAATAGAAACCTGGCAAACCATGGCCAGAATTATAGTTTGAGGGTTAGTGTGGCATAATATATAGACTTAGAGCCATGGAAATGTGAGTTCAAAATTCTCCTTGAGATATTTGGTAGCTATGTAATCCTATGTCAGTTAACTTTTCTGAGCCTTGGCTTTCATCTGTAAAATGGGGATAATAATGATACCTACCTCACAGAGTTGTTAAAAGACTCTAATGAAAAATTATGTTTATAAAGCACTTTGTAAAACCCAATGTGCTATATGTTATATACTGCTCCACGTTTAAATAATTTTTACAATTTATAATTTAGTTTCTTCTCCAATAATTGTGTATCCTCTGGGGAAGGATGATATATGCTAGGTTTATTTCCTTAATAAACATGTTGTATCCTCCTAGGAAAACATAAGGTCTTCCAGGAGGGAAGGAAGGACTCACTTTTATATTTGTATCTTCAGGATATAGCAGTGTCTTAGCACATAGTAGATGCTTCATGATTACTTGTTAGGGAAAAAAAAAAAAGAAAAAACCCAACCTTGAATTTTGTGTTTTTCTCATGTCCAAGATTGACTCCATAGAAGAGATATGAGAAGGTACCTCCTTCCTTCTTAGGCACTCTGTGGGTGGAGCACTTTCGATGATGTCAAGTTTCTGGGTTACGAAAAAGCAGAGAATTATTTGGTTTGACAGTTGTGCTTGGCTCAATGATTTCCCCCCTCCCTTTTTTTATTCTTTATTATAAGGGATGGTTCTCTGGGAGGAGAAGGGGGATATGTTGGGAGGAAATGAAGGTGATATAAAAAAAAAAAAAAATGAAGACCAGAAATTTTTAAATAAAAATACTGGTTAGTTCCTTAGTTGATTCCAGAGAACAGGTCCTACAGCCATCCTGGGAGGTGAGCAGTTCAAGTATCACCCATTTTTCATTCAGAAAACCCGAAGCTTGGGTGATGCCATTTACCCGTGCTCAAACAACGCTCTTTAAAAAAAAAAAAAAAAAAGACACAAGATAACAGTTCTTTTTGAAATAATAAATTGAGGTAACAGCTTCTTGACCATGTTTTGTTAGCCTCTATTTACTTTAGATTTTTATGTAGATGTTTCCAAAACTTAAATATCAACTGAGGGATTAAACTATGGGAAATGGTTGTTTTAACTAGTTTTTTTTTTTTTTTTTTTTTTTTTTCCCAAAAAAACAAATGTACCAAAGATTTACATTCAGTTCTTGCAGCATAGTATGCTGGATTTGGGGTCAGGTGCTGATTCTGCCCTTTTCTGCCTGAATAGTCTCAGTACATACAGTGCTTGTAATATATAGTAAGTGCTTAATATTTGTTGACTTAACTAAGGCAAAGCATTTCCCTTGTTAGGGACTCATCCGTCATTGACAGAGTAGACTCAGTGACCTCTAGAATCCTTTCCAATTTAAACTATGGTCATGCTAAAGGAGTGCCAGAATGAAAGTGGCTTCTCTAACCCCCAACTTATTTTATTTGGCTTTGGAACATATTGGGGGTTTTCTGGAAGTCATTTATATTGATGTTCTGTTCTTTTTAAAAGTATTTCCTGAGACCCGTCCCATATGTTTTCCCATCAATGAAGAGGCAATGGGGTGGAATGGAAAGAGAACTCATTGATTAAGGAGGCAGAAGATCTGAGAATTTGGTTCTACCCTCACTAGATTATGTGAAACTCAGACAAGCTACATCCCCTTCCATGCCCCTCTCCTCCTCTGTAAAACAGGCCTATTATTACTTGTACTTACTTGCTTCACAGGCAGCTAGATGGCGCAGTAAATACAGCATCAGGTCTGGAGTGGGGAATAAATATACTCAAATCTGACCTCAAAAACTTAACCAGCTGTGTGACCCTGAGCAAGTCACTTACCCAGTTTGCCTCAGTTTCCTCATCTGTATAATGAGCTGGAGAAGGAAATGGTAAACCACTCCACTCTTTGCCAAGAAAACTCCAAATGGGGTCATGGTCAAAAGAGTTGGACGAGACTTTCATAACTGAATGATGTGCTCCACAATGTGACAGAGGCCTAGTGCTCCATAAACTTTTAAGAGATAAAATGGAAAATTGAGCTGTGATCAAGATTTATGTAGATGTCCCAGAAGCTGAGCAATTGGAGAAGGGTAACCATTTTTTCAATGGTTAGAAGCTGGACAGAGAACTTGAAATTCAAAATTACAAAAAGATGTGGCTTAGAACTGATCGGTCTTTATTTAAATGTATGTTTATAGGATTAACAGATTTAGAACTGGAAAGGATTAAAAGTTATTAATTATATCCCTCTCATTTAACTGAGAAAATTGAATTTCAGGAATGTTAAGTGATCTTGCCCCAGACAGGACTTGAATCCAGGTCTTCTATTTGCAAGTTCTTAAAACTTAATAGGAAAGGATATTTGACTCAAAGGATCATGTAAGGGCATTTTTCTTTGCTTTAGGAAGTAAGTAATCTCCCAGAAAAGCATAAATATAGCTATGCATGGATAATATGGAAATGTTTTGCATAAAAATGGAATTGGGAAATGTTTTAACAAAATTTAAAACAATACACCTTTTAAAAAAAACCTACCAATAATTACAACTACTGCTCAACTGACAAGAGAAATTGCAAGGCAGATAAGATCCTGTCATAGCCAAAAAAAAAAAACCAACCAAAAAACCAAAGTTGTATGTGTGCATGTACAAAGTTGCCAAGGATTAGGGACAGCACAAATATTTTCTGAGCCTCACATTGTGAGAATAACCAAATCCCAAGTTACATTTCGTTATCACCTGGTACCTACATCTATTTTCTTGCAGAGCTCAGTCCAGCCTGGTTACACATTTCTGGGTTTGGGCCCTGAGGCGAAGAGGAAGTGGCCATCTCCCTAAATGAAGATGAGAATAAGAACCATGTGTGGTACATCACTGGGTCATCTGTAATTAGCAGTCTTTTAGTTTTGCTTGTTATAAGGGATGGTTCATTTGAAGGTTTCATATTTTGTATTCATAGGGCAAATACTTTAAGGGATGGGGTTGTGGAGGGGATTCCGTTCCCATTCCATCTTTCACAACTGGATGTCTGCAGCCTAGTGTTGAGGGTAGGAACCAACCCTTGGGAGTCCAAAACATACTCTGGCACTTCAAAAAAAAACTTCATCCTCTAGTGCTTGGGTTTATCTCGAGTGCCTGGCATTTCTGCAAGAGTAGTGAAAGTTCTTTCCCCACAGGTTCATGGGTACCAACCAACTCCCTACGTTCCCCATTTGTTGACTCAAAAGGCAGATCACATCACTTCTTGAGGCAATTTCACTTTGGCTTCTCCCCATTCTTCATTGCTAAGGCAAAGCTCTTATCACCCCCCTAAAACCTAATCTTCCTGTCATCACTAATTCAAATCCTAGAGGCCTACTACTACCCATACCCAATGATTATGGTTACCAGTGGTAAAAGAGTGATGGTAGAGACAGTTTTTGTCAGGAAAACGGTTCAAACCCTAGCTTTTATTACATTCCCATTAACAAAGCAAAGGACATCAAGGATGGGAAATTGAAGGGAACTGAGCCAGATTCCAAGTTCCTTAAAGCTCCAAAATCCATTAAATCAGAATGCCAGTCAATAATCTCAGTCCTTTTGCTGGAGAGCAAGCTTGTAAAGATTCAAAGTCAACTGACCAGATTGATGGCTTTACATTTTGTAGATCACCTACTCAAGGATGCCAAGAAGTGTTTTTTATCTACACCTTACCCCTATCAGTTATCTTTAGTACAATGAATAAAAAACCTTAAGTTATTACTAAAATATGAGCCAACTTATCAGATTACTTGATGTGATGAGAAAATTATCTTTACTGTATTTAAAATTTTAAATGCTAAAGAAATGAGCCAAAACTTTCTTTAAAAAAAAAACTGATTTGGCTTTAACCAAAATAACACAACACAGTCAGCAAGTTTCTTTAACGTGTGCACTTTTATTTGAACTGGTCTTAAGTCAGTGTACAGGTAAAGCTCCTCCCCTCCCCCAAGTACTGGCACCAATCTCAAAACTCGGCGGGGAGACTGTAAAAGTCTGCATTCACATATCTATGTTGGGGGCAGGGAGGGAATTTAGGGGGCCATTCTTTATGGCTCTGACAATTAAAAAAAAAGGAACAAGTATTAAGGCGGAAGATACAAAAAGTTTTTTTTTTTGTTTTTAAGGATTACATAATTTACATGTAAAGCAATACTAGTACCTTCCCTCCTCCCCCCCCTCCCCGTCTGGATTTTTTGTTAAGTAGCTCCTTTGCTCTGTGTAAGAGCAGGACAGCCTTCATAGAGGCAAGTAACTCTGTAACAATGCATTATACAATATTTGGAATGACTTTAAAAAAAACAAAACAAAAAAAAAAAAACAAATGTACAATCAGAGTCCTGAAGACGCACTGTAGAACTTTGGGGATGTTTGCCTCCAACATACTTAGACTGCTCATCACCTTCACCGTTCCAGTTTTTAAATCCTGAGTCAAGCGCCAAAAAAAAAAAATAAAATAAAATAAAACTAAAACAAAAACAAAAACAAAAACAAAAAAGCCATGCCAATCTCATCTCTTTTGGGCAATTATCATGTCACACCCTTTGGAAAAAAAAAAAACAAAAACAAACAAACAAAAAAAAAAACCAAACAGTCCATTTAGAAGCATTTGCGGTGGACAATGGAGGGCCCAGATTCATCATACTCCTGCTTGCTGATCCACATCTGCTGGAAGGTGGAAAGAGAGGCCAGGATGGAGCCTCCAATCCAGACAGAGTATTTGCGCTCAGGTGGGGCAATGATCTATAGTTTAAAAAGAGGGAAGAGATACCACATTAATTCCCAATAGAACAAAGTCACTTCAGAACATACATCAATACTGATAAGCCAATTAAAACCAGCCAAGAAGATGCTGTGAACATGGTAGAGGGGAGGCAAATAAGCAACTAATCTAAGAAACTCTAAAATTTTGGTCAACTTGACCAAATAATCCTTTGAAAGTAGATATGATCGCTTAGCACTTATTAAGCACCAACACTGTCCTAGAGCAGTTCCTAACAAACTTACCTTGATTTTCATTGTGCTGGGGGCTAGGGCTGTAATCTCCTTTTGCATCCTGTCAGCAATGCCTGGGTACATGGTGGTACCACCAGACAATACTGTATTAGCATAGAGATCCTTACGGATGTCAACATCACACTTCATGATGGAGTTGAAGGTAGTTTCATGGATTCCACAGGATTCCATACCTATGTAGAAGAAAAAAAAAACACAAAAACGAATTTTAGTCTAAAAAAATCCACTTCCTCCTTTGATCCACTATTCCTGAAGCAAATGGTGGATGTTTAAAGAGAGAAAACCCTTACCTAAGAAAGATGGTTGGAAGAGAGCTTCTGGGCATCGGAACCGCTCATTGCCAATGGTGATAACCTGACCATCAGGAAGCTCGTAGCTCTTTTCCAGAGAAGAGCTAGATGCAGCAGTGGCCATCTCCTGTTCGAAGTCTAGGGCGACATAGCACAGCTTCTCCTTGATGTCACGTACAATTTCCCTCTCAGCTGTAGTAGTGAAGCTGTACCCTCTCTCGGTGAGGATCTTCATGAGGTAGTCCGTCAGATCACGGCCAGCCAGATCCAGACGGAGGATGGCATGGGGAAGGGCATAACCTTCATAGATGGGCACAGTGTGGGTCACACCATCACCGGAGTCCATCACAATACCAGTGGTACGACCAGAGGCATACAGGGACAGCACAGCCTGGATGGCAACGTACATGGCTGGGGTGTTGAAGGTCTCAAACATAATCTGGAAATAGAGTAAGACAGTTGATTGAGTGCAGTAAACACACCAAAATTTATACAGCAAGGTTATGGATAATCATGCAGGTGTGCAATACATTTGTAGGTTTGTAAGTATCCTAAAGTCAAAAAAAAAATTTTTAACTCTTGTTCTAAGACCCACACATTGTTATCTTAGAGATATACCAGCTTACGGCAAAAGCTAAGAGGTTTAAATTTAGATTTAGTCACCCAAGACAAGTGAACTGTTAGTACCTAGACAAACAATTCAAATTGCTAGTGAAAAAAATAAAGCCAGTTCAGAAAAAGCAAACAGAACCTGTAGATATCCAAAGAGAAGACTCAGGTCAGAGAAGAAAAACCCTATAGATAATGGCAAAGAAAAAAAAGGGAAGAGAAGAGAAAGGTGAAGCAGGGTGTAAAAGAATAGTAAATAGATGAAGTTGACATGGCTTAAAAATTATGGTACCCCAAGAAGTCCACTAACCTGGGTCATCTTTTCTCTGTTGGCTTTAGGGTTCAGGGGAGCTTCTGTGAGCAGCACAGGGTGCTCCTCAGGGGCCACACGGAGCTCATTGTAGAAAGTGTGATGCCAGATCTTCTCCATGTCATCCCAGTTGGTGACAATACCATGTTCAATGGGATACTTCAGGGTCAGAATACCTCTCTTGCTCTGGGCCTCATCCCCCACATAGCTGTCTTTCTGGCCCATGCCCACCATCACACCCTGCAGGGGAAAGAATAATAATTGTCAGTCTTGTCCTACCAGTAACATTTCTCATTTGTATTTGTGAGGGTTCTAGGTTTAGTGCTAAAACTGTCAGACATTCAAAGTCTCTCATTCTACAGATAACTGAACTAAAATCAAATTAAAAAACAACTTTCCAAAATTCACATGGCCATTATATACAATAAATGCATTCTTGGATTTTAAATCTCAAAGTTCTTAATTAAATGGTCATGATAATGTATCAAATCAGGCTCAGGTTAATGCCACCTGACCTGATGATATCTCAAGATATCAAGTGTTAGAATGTTATCAGCCCATTTCCACAAGTATTTCAGATTCCTTGGAAAGAAAATCCCTTCAATATTAGCACTAGCCTTCCAATCAGCCAGCAAGGTGGCTCAAGATTCTTGCCAAAATACCTCATCAGCTTTGTTAGCATACCTGATGTCTGGGGCGCCCAACAATGGAAGGGAACACAGCCCGAGGGGCATCGTCTCCGGCAAAGCCAGCTTTGCACATTCCAGAGCCATTGTCAACAACGAGAGCAGCAATATCATCATCCATGGCGAACTGTCGAGAAAATCGTACAAGGGTTTTAAGATTTTAATCCAAGTTCAATTTAAATCCTCTGGGTCTTTTGAAAGCCAAAATAAAATTAAAATGGCAATCCACATTTATACTATGGCAGCCAAGAAGTTAAAGTGCAGACTCCTTCATCCTATTCTTAGAGGATGCTATAGTGGAGGCATATGGTGATGACCAAGCAGATTGGAGGACCACTCCCCACCAAGCTTCCTTCTCAGCTTCCTGTCAATAATTGACTGCACCTCTCCGCTTTGGCCGCTAGGGGGAGTGCCCGCTTGCATTTTTCGCCTTAGAGATTTGGGACAAAGGAAGTCCCAGCTCTCTTGCCTCTCATTATTACCATAAAAGGCAATGGTAAGAGGCAGCTTTGCAGAAGTCAGTGGTGCGGCAGGAAGCCAGATTTCTCCTCCCCCCCATTTCTTTTAAAGGGAGATTCGATTAAAAAAAGCCACTCCCCCTTGCACCCTCCTCCCCCTGGCCTTTTTCAAAATGAGGCATGGTGGTGTGGCCACACCCAGATCAGTCTCCACTCCCTGCCCCACCCACCCCCGCCAGACGTTAGCAGCAGGGATGGATCTGGAAGCCACGCTTATGCAAGCGGGCTCCTGGAGACCAGGGTGCTCCTGGCGCTGGGCAGGAGCAGAAGTTCAAAAGGGGAAGTTGCTCACACCCAACACCCCGGAGATTTAGGGAAGGAACTCATCCTGAGAAGGTCCCCACCCACTTCTGGGAAAATCAAGCCTCAGGAAAAGTGGGGAGTCATTCAAAGCCAATTAAGGCTTGGGATGCCAAGTCTCTCCAATCATTAGGCCAAGGGGAAATAAAAATCCCTTCCTTCACTCCTTAAATATTGTTTTAGAAAAGAGATTGTTAATTTATTTTACAGTTCCAATTAAAACTAAAAATCAAGATGCTTTCAAATAGCAGTTCTTCCCTTTAAAAAAAATTTTGTTGGGGAATGGCTGCAGTAATAACTAACGCAGCAGCCTTGGTGCCTGGTTTGCAAAAGGTAACGATTTTCACTTTCCTACAATCCCGTGCCGGCATTATGAGCCGGCTGCAAAATAGACCATGGTCCCCTTCCCCCCCACCACCACAGAAAGGAGGCACTCCCACTCACAGAGCCAGGAGCAACCAGGGCCGTCCCCACCCCCCTACACTTTGTAGCTTCCGCCCTATAACCTGTTAATCCATCCTCCGCCCTTCCCGGGCCCGGCCACTACAGGGCCCAGACTTGAGACAAAGACCCCTTAATTCATTCCCCCGCGCCTTTGAATGAAAAGTGGAGGGAGGAACCGGAACCTCCTCTCTTTTTCCCTCCCCCCATAAGGCACGATGCCCATCGCCTTCTATGCCCCCTGCAAAGGAGCTGCTACAATAAAGAAGGCTCAGGTCACACCCTGGAAGCCTCACACTCCCGCCTCCTCGGCGGTTAAAGCTCCTCTTTCCCATCCCCCTCCCTTCTGCCTGGGTTCCTTTTTTCCCGCCGCCCCCGCCCTTTACAACTTCTTTCAACCCCACCCGCGCCTAGAGGCGCCCTGGCTCAGCCGGTAGGATGGGGTTCAAGCCCCAACCTTAGTCTATCCTACACCAGATTAAATCTTCCCCATTATTGAGCACTAACCATCCTGGGCCCGCCAGACCCCATTATTCCAGACGCTCAGATCAAAACCCCTTACTCTGGGGCCGAAAGGAGAACAACCCAATTACCACAGCACCGCAGTAGGCGGCAATTACTCCGCCAGGCCAGCCAAGAGAAACTCACCATCACCTAAACCCAACTTCCCGAAACGCTAACCCCACACCCTTGCCACCCAAGGCTGAGGGGCGAAGGTTGGGCAACCAAGAGATTACTTTCTCAGTGTGCATAAAGATCTAGGAATATCAGAAGCCCCAAAATTCCGTCTAGTTTTTGCAAGTTTCTCCCTCTCAACCCCCTCCCGAAAAAATACACTTCCCTAAAGAAATCTTGCAGGCACAGATAAATGTCTGTCACTCCACTCCACCCATAAAGGGTTTTGGAGAAAGAAAAACGCAAAAAGAAAAGCGTACCCAAAAAGATATTAAGAGTGAAGAGAGAAGATTGTTGCAGGTTCTTACCTTTGAAGTGGCAAGTTTAAACCCTTAAGAGAGAGAGGAGGTGGTGCCGCACCTGGAGGCAGGGGGGAGGCAAGTGCACGCAGGGTGGAAGAGCTCACTGCTACTCCAGCACACTCGCGCTCCGGGTTTTATGGGGAGCGTGAGCTCCCCGCTCGAGCCATAAAAGGTAACTTTCGGAACGGTGCGCTCTGATTGGCCCGGGGTCGCTCACTCACGAGCCGCTTTGCACATTGCAGCATTTTTTTTCTTCTCTCCTCCTTTTGCAAAAAAAAAAAAAAAAAAAAACAGAAAAGAGGGAGGGAGAGTTTTTTCAGCTTTTGCTCTCTATGGGCGCTTCTCTGGCTTCAACCTTTTTTTGCTTGGTCTGAAGCTTTGAATACCAGTGCCATAGCAATGCAGGGCTGATTCTTAACAAAACATGGATGGAAGGACAGCTTTATTTTACAGCGTGTTAGTATATATGTGTGTGTGCTTTTTTTTTTTTTCAACCCTGTCTGGAGATAAAAAGAAAACTGTTCTGATATTAAATGCAAACCCCCCTCGCTTCATTTAGCTATTGATGGGCCCTTGTTCTGGGCAGAGGAGGAGCGATGTAGACATGCTTTCTATTTCCCCCTCTTTTTTTAAATTTAATCTGTGCACCCTAGGATGAATCCTCAAGAGTTTTTCCATAGAGATGCCTTTAATATGATGGTGAAAGGCTCAGACCCAACCCAGCCAAGTGTCAGGAAATGCAAAACTCCCAAGGAGGGCTCCCCTCTCTAGCTCCCACCAACAATAGTGCCATGAGTCATTCTCCCAACTTGGAATTCTTCGGCTCGAGGTCGGTTTGTAATCACACCCAGAACGTTGCTGTTTGCATAAGCTGTTGCTCTGGTTTCCCTAGCCGGACCCAGTGCTGGGAATGGAACCTGGAGATTTCCACCAGCACTCTCTCTTTCCCCTGTGCCAAAATCTTATAATACCCGAGTTTAAAGATCCGTGTACTCTCCGCTCCCCATATTCATTCAGTTCTTCACCCCTCGACCCTGTCCCCTCAATTCTGATTCTCCGAAAAGTGCGTGTTTTTCTGACCTCTGGGATAATAGGACAAAATGTCAGTTTTCTTTTTTACGGGATGGGGGATGGAGGGGAGGGGGCGCGCCAAGCTGTGAATTTGCGGTGATTTAATATAAAGGTATGTATATGTCCAAGCAGAGTTTGAGGAGGGGTTTTTTAAGTCGCTAGGTGCAAAGGAGTGGGTTTAAGACTTGAGAAATAGAACCATGTTTCTTTAAAAGAAAAAAATAAGCTTCAAAAAGGTTATAATTTTGTATATTGTGTATATGCGTGTGTGTCCACACATCTCCAATCGCCCATTCATTTATGGACCACGAGAGTCAATGGTGAGGACAAAGGTAACGTCAGGAAAGCAGGCTGGGTGTTAAAAATCCGGGGCAGACAGAAGAGCAGGTTGTTTGGCCTTATAAGGGTGTTAAGCTGCTGTTTCAAGATAAAAACTTCATTTTTGGTAAACACAGGGCAAAGTTCTCTTACCTCTAAGGCCCAGTAAATAACATTTACACAAAAAGTAGCCCTTACCACCTTCCAGAAAGCTGAGGCAACTTTGGCTGACCCAAACTTAATTCATTTTATTTTTCTCAACTTGGACTCTGCTATTAGGCTTGGATTTCTCACTGGGGTGGGGGTGGGGCTGGACCCATACATAGACACCTGAAGCTGGGCCTTCACCACAGCCTGTCCCCTCCCCCTTCCTCTTCCTCTTCCCCTTCGAGCTCTCTGGGAGAAAGGCTGGCCTCCCTAAGACTTGATTTTTCTTTCTGTCTCCTTTCTCCCCTGCTAAGTTAGACTGGATTGCTTTCTGGACTCTGGAAGGTCTGTCCTAAAATCACAAAATCCCAGGATCAGAGGAGATTGTGAGAAAGGGGCATTTTCACCCCCTCCCCCAGATTATGCTAGGGTTAACTTTAAGGGAAAAAAAAAAGCATAAAACTAATCCCTCCCACCACCTTTCAGTATTAGCCCTGCTGGAAGTTGAGAACATTTGCAATGGAACTGGACTGATTTGGAGGCAGTTCTTTTTCAAAAGAAAGTTGAGGGGAGGGATGGAATCAGCGCCAAAATCATCCCCAGGGTCATTAACCTCTGACCCGTGACCCACTGCAGGACTGTGCTCCTGGGTCTGGGTGGAGGGTTTGATTGCTGGCAGAGAGCTGGAAGGCTTCTAGCTCAGTTTGATCCGCCCACAATATCTATGCAGCTTAGTGAGCCATCTGGAAGGTAATAAACTTCTTGGGGAAACTCAGTGTGCCAGAGAGAAGACTGTGGGGAAATATTGTAGGAGAGACTGGGGACATAGAGACCAACTGTCCCCTAAAAGAACTCCCTCTTCTTTCAGAGAATAAAATGGATCATAGATTTGGAGCTTGGAAGGGACTTGAGAGCCCTTTGAGCCCTGCCCACCCCCCTTTTTACAGATGAGAAGGCAGAAGCCCAGTAAGGTATTAAGTGTCAGAGATGAGATTTGAGCTCATATCTTCCTCAGGCTAAATCCAAGGACCGGTAGACCATGCTGCCTAGGGATGGGGGAGGAAAGCACTCTGGGTGGGTAGGTGTATCCATGGATGTATGTGTGCATGCACACATAGGTACATGTGTATATATATGGGCATATGTCTAAATATACATTTTATATGTATTGTGTAAATCTGCATAACACAAATACAGGTACCTATGTGTGTGTACACATACACATATTGACATGCATGGGTATATAGGCAGGCGTGTCTGTGTATATGCACATATCAATGCATGCATGCATATATAAACCTGCAAGCATATACATGTATGTGTGTATGTGTGTGTAAATATATGTGTATACTTATCGGTGTGTGCATTGTGTGAATTGCATGTATGTATAAGCATTGTGCACATATCTATCAGTGCATGCATACATATAGGTATAAATCTGTACACAGAGATGTATAGGCATATGGGTATGTATACATATATTGATGCATGTGTGTGTGAATCTGCATGTATGGACTTGCATGTATGTATGTATGCACCTATTAGTGCGTAGGTACATGTCAATCTGTATATGCAGATCTATATACGTATTTGCTGTCTAGGGAAGGAAGAAGGGAGAAAAATTTGGAAAACAAAGTTTTGCAAGAGTGAATGTTGAAAACGATCTTTGCACATAATTTGAGAAATAAAAAGCCATTGTTATTTTCTAAAAAATGAATATTTGCTCAGTTGAATTAAACCCCTGGTATTTCAGGGCTACAGATACTTCATCTTCAGAATAACTTGAGGCTTTTGGATTTGAATCCCAACTCCCTACTTGCTGTGTGTGTATGGGTGTGTCAGTGACCTTGGGGCAAACCAAGCAAACTTTCAAAGCCTTTATTTCAGGTTCTTAAAATGCGGTCCTTTTAGTGCCCATCTCATAGGTGGTTTTGATCTCAAATGAGATATTATATATAAAGAACTTTGCATATTTAAAAACGCTATATGCTAGTTATTATTAAAAATCAATCACAAGCTTTTTGTCCTTCAGAAAAACCATTCCACTTCTCTCACTCCCCAATACAAACAAACTCTGGTTCTCACTGCCCTCTCCGGCATACTGCTCCCTGGGCCCCAAACCTGACTATGAGTTCTTAGCTTGACTGAGACAAAAAGAGAAAAGGGGTCTGATCCCAGCCCCAAAGTCTACAGCAGAGCAAATGAAGACCATCCCCTCCTGATCTATCATAGTGAGTTACCCCAGAAGACCAGGTAGTGCTAGAAGGTATGTCTCTCCTGAATCCCTTATACAAACTGGGGGAACGTCTCATTTATTTCTCTTGTGTCACTATCAGGGCTCATCTTTGATATTTATTATTTGTTGTTCTTCAGTTGTTTTCAATTGTGTCAGATTCTTCATGACCACATTTGGGGCTTTTTAGCCAAAAAAAAAAAATGCTTTGTCATTTCCTTCTCCAGCTCATTTTACAGATGGGAAAACTGAGGCAAACATGGTGAAGTAACTTGGCCAGGGCCACACACCTAGTAAGTATCTGAGGTCAGATTTGAACTCAGGAAGAAGAGTCTTTCTGACTCTAGACCTGGCACTCTATCCACTATGCCATCTAGCTAGGGAGATAATACATATTAGTCAGACCATATAAAAGAAATGTGGAGTAGATAGAAGGTAACTGTAGAAGAGATTGCATTGTATGTTGGATTTAACATATTTTTACCATGCTTAATCTATATTGGATTGCTTGTCATCTAGGGGAGGGGATGGGGGTGAGGAGGAAAAAAATTGGAACACAAGGTTTTGCAAGGGTTAATGTTGAAAAATTGTCCATGTATATGTTTTGAAAATAAAAAGCTTTAATAAAAATAAAATAAAAATAGAAGAGATTGTATTGGCAACCGGTGGGACTAAGGAAGGCTTCTTAAAAGAGAACAGGCTTGAGCTGGGTCTCAAAGGAAGTCAGGGACACCAAGATTTTGCAGGTGGAAATGAAGGCATTCAGGCTGTGGGAGCAGCCGATGAAAGGAACGGACATAGGAGATGCAGTGTTGTTTATGAGGAGCAGTGGACTAATGTGGCTGAATTGTCAAGTTTGAAAATAATGTAAGAAGGTTGGTACTGTAGGAAAGGTCCAGATTGTAAAGAGCTTTAAATGCCATCCAGGAGGCAATAGGGAGCCAGAGAAGTTTATGGAGTAAGGAGGTGTCAAAGTCAGATTTAACTCTTTAGAAAAAGCTCTTTGGCAGCTGTGTAAAAGTGGGTTGGAATGGGAAATATGTGAGGCAGAAGGGAAAATTAGAAGGCTATTGCAACAACTGCACATGTATAACATATATTGAGTTTCTTGCTTTCTCAAGGGAAGGAAAGGAAAAAGAAGAACATCTGGAACTCAAAGATTTAAAGATGAATGTTGAAAATTATTTTTACATGTAATTGGGGTTTATAAAATACTCAATAGAAGTCCCAGTTGCAATAGTCCCAACAAGAGATAAGGAACAGCAAAGTGGCTCAGTAGTTAGAGAGCCGAGTCTAGAGTCTGAGTTCGAATGGAGCTTCAGATGTTGTTGCTTGTCCTTTGTTTTCAAAGAAGAACCAATGATATCACAGAGTGATGTATTATTGACTTGCTTGTGAATTGAATTTAAGTGAGGCAGAGTTGCACAAAGTGGCAAGATATTAGTCAAGATGATGCAACGGATGACCTTGGTGTCATTGATGGCTGGCCAAGCACTAAGTGCCCTTCAGCCTCCTTTGTGGGCCCTGGACAAACTTCCCATTCCACTGGGAAGTCTTCAGGTACTTGGAGAACACACGTCCCCTATTGTGATAGCTCAGAAGAAACATGAGGTGCATAAATTTAGAGACATGTCTGCTCCAAATGTTCAGATGGAGGGGCAGCTAGGTGGTGCAGTAAAGTTCAAATCTGGACTCAGACACTAAAGATTTACTAGCTGTGTGATCCTAGGCAAGTGACTTTACCCCAATTGCCTCAGCAAAAAAAAATAAAATTAAAATTAAAAAAAAAACCAAACCAAATGTTCAGATGGAGGGGCAGCTAGGTGGTGCAGTGAAGTTCAAATCTGGTCTCAGATACTTAACACTTCTTAGCTGTGTGATCCTAGGCAAGTCACTTCACCTCAATTGCCTCAGCAAAATAAATAAAAATAAAAAAAAAAATGTTCAGATAGAGTATTGGTGTTCAAGCTGCCTTAGAGCCTCCTGAACTTATATCCATCACAATCAGACACATAATCCCTTAACCCCAACAAAGTGATGTCAATTTGGTCCTCTCAAGTAATCCAATATATGTTAAACATGGTAAAAATATATGTTAAATCCAATACAGGCATGTATATTTATATAATTATTTTGCTGCACAAGAAAAATCAAATCAAAAAGGGAAAAAATGAGAAAGAAAATAAAATTCAAGCAGACAACAACAAAAGAAGTGAAAATGCTATGTTGTGGTCCACACTCAGTTCCCACAGGCCTTTCTCTGGGTGAAGATGGCTCTCTCTGTTACCAGACCATTGGAACTGGCCTGGATCATCTCATTGTTGAGGAGAGCCATGCCCATCAGAATTGATCATCATATAGTCTTGTTGTTGCCATGTATAATGATCTCCTGGTTCTGCTCATTTCACTTAGCATCAGTTCATGTTAAGTGGTCCTTCTCAAGAATGAAGGACACCCACCAACCACTCCATTTATGTCCATCTTCTTTTACCCATTTACACTCATGTCCAGGTGCTTACCACTTCCTCATTAACTGTTGGCTTAGTTTTCTGTCTGCTTCCCCAGCAGCCAGTCTCTCCCCTCTCCAAATCACCCTTCTTGAAATTTCTGAACAAATATTCTTAAAATATGGGTCTGACTATGTCACTCCTCTGTATAAGAAAGAGTCAGTGACTTTCCTATTTATTTCTTTCCTAAACCTCAGGTTCTTCCTTTGGAAAATGAGGGAGTTGACTCAGATCCCTTTCATCTCTAAAGAGCTATATAAATGATATTCATTATTTATCACCCAATTCCTAAACTCCTTGAGGGTAGGAAAGGACTGGACCTCATACACATCTGTATCTTCTATAATAATTAGCACAAAGATGAAATCACAAGAAGTAGCTAAGGAATATAGGGAATAGGGCTGGACCTGGCATCAGGAAAATCCAAGTTCAAATCTAGTCTTAGCCACTTAACTGTGTGACCCTGGGCAAAACATTTCACCTGCCTGCCTCAGTTCCCCAACTGTAAAATGGGACTCAAAATAGTGTAATGAGGATAAAATGAGGTAATGCTGGTAAAGCACTTTGTCAATAATGAAAAAAAATTCTATATAAATGCTACCTGTTATAGCTGGTTGATTCATTGATTGATGGACTGATGATTTTTTTTAAAGATATGATCTTTTATCTTGTAGGCAAGAAGGATAGGTTGACACTAAGTTATGTAGGACTTTAAAAGCTAAACAGAGGAGTTTATATTTGATCCCGGAAGCAATAGAAACTCTTTAGAGTTGACTGAGTAGGGGAGTCACATGGTCAGGTCTTTGTTTAAGGAAAATTACCTTGGCAGCGGAAGGTTGGATAGAATGGATTGTTGAGAGGCTTGAGGCAGGGAGTCTTTTGCAATCATCTAGGTGAGAGATGAGGAGGACCTGAGCTAGGGTATTTCTTTCTAAGTGGCAAGAAAGTGGCAGATGTGAAAGATGTAGTAGAAGTAGAAGCTAGATTTGGCTGGTCAGATATGTGGGAGCCCAGAATAAATACTAAAATTGCACACCTGGGAGATGGGAAGGTGATATGTAAGCCTCTGGTTAATAGAAGGGTTACAAAAACAGTCCCTGCCCTCAAGGAGCTTGTTGTGGTGTGTCCTTTGTTCTCAAAGGGGACCATAACGCAAACGGGATTTGGATTTAAGGGAGGGAGAGCTGGGCAAGGTCACCTGCCTCCATTTCCCCTCCAGGGTCCCCTGGGTCCAGGGGTCAGATATAGATCAGGATACTGGAGATGGCCCTGGATGCAGTGGGAGACCTGAGCCTTTTTAAGCTAAAATCTTCATCAGGTCTCAGTTTGACTGAGGCTGCACCCATTCAGTGATTAAGGCTGAGTGTGACAATTGGAGTGAAGATCTCCCAGGACTATAGACTAAATTAGACAAAGCCTGAGGGCCTAAGTTCTGGTTTCCGGGGTGGAAGGGAAAGTAGAAGGTAGTCTGATTTATAAGTTGTCAACATTCCAATTCCTAAATAAGGAAAGTAAAGCATATATAACCAATTAGAATGTATGGAAAGGAAAAGAGGGGTGGGCTTGGGATTTTCTTTGTTCTGGACTGTATAAAGTTGCCAGGGATGTACCGGACGACGGCTCTCCCAACTCTAGATTATTTATTTGATCCATTGTGGGACCGCCCGTACTCATGAGTTCCTGAATAAAGCTTTTGTTCTATACCATGAGATACCTCTGAAGTATTGATTATTAAGATGAGGGCCTGAATATCCCACACAAGGCTAAGTAGTAATTGAGACAAAAAATGGTTTCTTTCTACCTAGTCAAAAAAAAAAATCTGAATAAATAAATCTGGGAGGGAAAAATCCTTCTTTTCTTTCCTCCCTCTGAACACATAGGATAGCATACTCTTACCTACAGATGCTCTTAAAAGCTTTTTTATTTTTTTTTTTTAATTTCTGAACACTCCCAAGATATCTTGGGGTTTATGGGCTAGATTATTTTTTTCTTCATTTTAAGAATAGCTTTTTATTTTCAAAATATATGCAAAGATAGTTTTTAACATTCATCCTTATAAAACCCATGTTTCAACTTTTTTTCCCTCCCTTCCTCTAGGGACAGCAAGCAATCCAATATATGTTAAATATGTACAATTCTTCTATACATATTTCCACATTTATCATGCTACACAAGAAAAATCAGATCAAAAAGGAAAAAAAAACCTGAGAAAGAAAACAAAAAGCAAGCAAACAACAACAACAACAAAAAAAGGTGAAAATACTATGTTGTGATCCACTCAGTCTCCACAATCCTTTCTCTGGGTGCAGATGGCTCTCTCCATCCCAAGTCTATTGGAATTTCGTTGAAGCACCTCATTGTTGGAAAGAGCCAAGTCCATCAGAATTGATCGTCACATATTCTTGTTGCCTTGTACAATGTCCTCCTGGTTCTGCTCATTTCGCTCAGCATCAGTTCATACAAGTCTCTCCAGGCCTCTCTGAAATTATCCTGCTGGTCATTTCTTACAGAACAATAATATTCCTTAACATTCATATACCATAACTTATTCAGCCATTCTCCAATTGATGGGCATCCATTCAGTTTCTAGAACTCAAAATTTTCCAAAAAAAAAAAAAAAAAAGAATGTTAAAAGTAAAATAAGTAATAAAAATTTTAAAATTAAAACAAAATGGGGCAGCTAGGTGGCGCAGTGGATAGAGCACCAGCCCTGAAGTCAGGAGGACCTGAGTTCAAATCTGGTCTCAGACACCTAACAGCTGTGTGACCCTGGGCAAGTCACTTAACCCCAATTGCCTCAGTAAAAAAGCAAAAAAAAAAAAAAAAAAAAAAATTAAAACAAAATACTTCATACTACATCTCAGACACTAGGGACAAAAATAATCTTGCTGCTGCCATGTATAATGATCTCCTGGTTCTGCTCACTTCACTTAGCATCAGTTCATGTAGGTCTCCCCAGGCCTCTCTGAAATCGTCCTGCTGGTCGTTTCTTACAGAGCAATAATATTCCATCACATTCATAAACCATAACTTATTCAGCCATTCCCCAACTGATGGACATCCACTCAGTTTCAGTTTCTTGATGGGGTAGATTTCTTTCTTAAGGACCAAGCCTTAGACTAAAATCATTGACTGGCCACCTGTAGGTTCCAGGTTAAGTCTCATTTGGTCATTGTTTGGGTCCTGATTGACTCAGATTAAATAAAGAGAGAAGGTCTAGGATAGAGCCTTGGTCAACCTTCACAACTAGCAAGTGCAATATGGATAATGAGCCTGCCAGGGAGACTTTCAAATAGGTAGGAGAACCAGAAGAGAATAGTGTACAAAAACCCAGATAGGCAAATGTAGTTTTTAAGAAGAGAGGATAAACAGTGTCAAATGTAGCAAATTCATCAAGAAGGAAGAAGACTGAGAAAAGACTGAGAAAAGATATGAACATATCTGGCAATTAAGAGATCATCTATAACTCAGTAATAAGATCAGGCTAGATTGCAAAAGGTAAAGGAGTGAGAGAAGTGGAGGCTGTGAGTGTCAAGAGCTTTTTCCAAGTAGTTTGGATAAGAAAGGGAGGAGAGATATAAAATAATTTGAGGGGTTGGCTAATGAATATTTTTTTAGGATTAGAGGAGATTTGGTTTTTGTTTTGGTTTGGTTTTTGAAGGTGGTAGGGAAGAAGCCAATAAAGAGAAGTTGAAGCTGCAAAGGAGGGGGAAAAGAAAGTGATTTTTGTACTTTTCTGGGAAAAGGGATGAACACTTGCTCAAGTGGAACATGAAAAGGGATTGTCTTGGCAAGAAGAGCCTTCTCTTTATCAGAAACTGGAGAGAAAGAGGAGAGAGTCAGAGAACATATTTTAGGGTTTTTGAGAGGATGAGAATGGGAATGGGAACTCACATCAAATGAACTCAATTTTCTCCCTTGGCAATGTCCTCAGCTAAGGGCAAGGAAAGAAGAAGTGTGGGAATGTTGAAAAGAAGCAACAATTCGGGGATTCAAAGCAATTCCAACAGACTTGAGATGGAAAGTGCCATCTACTAGGGAGAGAACCATGGAGACTGAATGTGGATCGAAGCATAGTATTTTCAATTTTTGTTTGTTTTCCTTCTCATGGTTTTTTCCCTTGTTCTGATTTTTCTTGTACAACATGACAAATATGGAAATATGTCTAAAAGAACTGCACATATTTAACCTATATCAGATTACTTGTTGTCTTGGGGAGAGGGGGAAGGAAGGAAGGAGAGAAATTTGGAACACAGTCTTATAAGAACGAATATTGAAAACCATATTTATGTGTATTTGGAAAATAAAATACTATTGAAAATTTTTAAAAAGGGGTGGGAGAGAAGGTTGGCAGTAGCTTCTGTAGCTTGAAATAGAGAATTAGAGGGGAATAAAAGGACTGCTTTCCAAAGACTAAGGTTGGACAAGATGAATTTGTAACATACCTGGTCAACACAGTTATAAAACTTCATATTCAGTTGAGCTAGACAAGGAGAACTCAACCTCAGGATGAATTTTACAGCCATGATACTTACTCATGAAGTTCCTATCCTGCAAGTGTAGAGAGGCAGTGGACTGATCGGCCACAATGATGAATTCTTGTGTCCTTGGAGTATTGACATATAGTCATACTCACCAGGTTCTGCTTTCTTCATATTATCTCATATCTTCATTTTTCTTTATACTAAAAATATTTGTTTCTGTTGATTGCATTACAATTAGGGGCAGAAGATCTGGGTTCAATTGCTCCCTACTTTATCCCCTGAGCGATGTAGGGAAATTATTACACCACCACTCCCTCCTTTCCTGTCGCACTTCCCAGTTCTGTATAAATTGCAAATCATTGCTTATCTGCATTGACTGGATAGTTTTCTCATGAAAATTCCCCATAGTAATGAAATCACAGATCCATTAAAAAAAATTACTACATAATATTCTACTCTGTTAATTGATCCCAGTTGTCAACCATTCCTGAATTATTAGACATTTTAAGTTCTTACCATTATTTTTTTTTAATTCAACTAATGCTACTATAAATATGTAGGAAAAAGTAGCTCCTTTGATAATGTTCTTAGGTACTAGTCCCAATAATGGGTATTAGTTGGCAAATCAACTGGCTCTGGAATATATTCTGTTCATCACATACATTTTGTTGCTGTGCTGCTTGGCAACATTCAGCTGATATTCAGTTAGGCTAGCAGGGGAATTCCACCCAAGCATTTAGCCAACCAGTGTTCCCTCTTGATTGGCCAGGGCCTGTCTCCAGGACTGCAGGCACCTGACTGATTGACCCAATCACAGTGGGAACTGAAATATTTGAAAGGACCAATTGGATGTTGCCATAGCCACCAAGAAACCTATAAAAACTCAATTCCACCCTCAGCTTGGTGAAGCTGCTTAGTCAGACATCGCTCTCTTAGTCTTTTTGTTTTGGTTCCTAATTTTCATTTTATTACAAAGAATATATGTCTTAGCAATCTAATGATTTGAAAAAGTAAATGATGTCCACTTTTGATCCTGGACACTTTAACACATTTTCTCAATTAATATTCCTCATTCATTCCAAATAACATTAAAATGAATAGCATTCCTTGTCCCATTTAGGCAGAACATTGAAATCCTTTTTTTTTTAATAGCAAAATGATCCAATATATTTTCTTTTTAAAATTTTTTTTATATTTCATTAAATATATCTGTTACATGTAAAATTTTTAATTATTTTAATTTCTTCTTGTAAATTATTTTTTTTTAATTTCTGAAAACATTTGAGTTCCAAGTTCTCTCCCTCCTGTCCTTCTTCCACCCCTTGAGAAGGCAAGCAATATGATTTTTATTATCTATGTGAAGTCATGCAAAACATTTCTATATTAGCCATGTTGATACAGTATATTTTTACCATTTCTCTTTGGCAGGGTGGTAAAGTGCCTGAATTTTAATTCAGAGCAACACCATTGCATATCAATAAATTAAATTGAAATAACTATGGAGTACCATAGTATAAATCTTTTCTCTTTCTTTAAAAAAAAATCAATACCCTGTTTTTCAAGATCCCCATTTTTCTCCCCTTATGCACACATATAATTGAGCAAATGAAAAAAAACAAACAGAAAAAGAAAACCTTCACTTAAATAGTTACATAGTCTGGCAAAAACAATTCCCACATTGGCCATGTGTGAAAATATATATCTCTATTTCATCTTAAGTTTCTCACCTCTCTGTCAGGAGATAAATGACATGATTCATCTTAATTCTTTTGGCTTTGTGCTTTCTTACTGTGCTCAGAGTTCCAAAGTTGCTTTTCTCTATACTGTTATATAGTTTGTCTTTCTAATTCTGTTTTTCTCTTTGTATCAATTCATAGAAGTCTTCCTATTTTTCTTGAAACTGTCCATTTTGTCATTTCTTATGGCACAATAATATTCCTTTATATTCATATGTCACACTTTGACATAAAATCAGAAAGAGAACTCTCCCTTTAAAGTTTCCAATCTTCACCAACTAGGAACTATCTTTGAATCGCAACACATCTAAAACTTAACCAGTGATACATGAACAGCATCTTTTAAATACCTCTTAGACCATGTATTGTTTGATTTTGACCTCTCCTTTTTTTAAAAAATAATTTTTTATTGATACCTTATGTTTAAATCATCCACATTTCTCAATAGATTCCCCCCTTTTCCCCTTCTTAGAGAACCATGGCAAAGAAAAAAAAAAGGGAGAGAAAATCCAGTTGGGCAAAAAAAAAATTATATAGTATTCCATATCCATATCTTCTGCAAAGGCAGCTTCACAATATCAACATCGCTAATGACTTTTCTATCTAGTTCCTTATCTAGCCACCACATAGAGTAGAATGGCTACTCCTTATCAGCAGCAATTATTTTATTTGAACCTCTAGCACCTGTAGAATTGAATTGATAGTGTCCCAATATTATAAAGACATAAAGGTTATTTAATTGTTCTGTTCTATTGTGCTTCACTTTTTGGTACTGACAGGTTCCCTAAACCCCATTCAGGGTGTACCCTCATTATTTAAACCTGATATGGTTTGTCATGTCTAACTCTTTGGGACCCCATTTGGGATTTTCGTGGCAAAGATACAGGAATATTTTGCCATTGTTTTCTCCAGATCATTTTACAGATGAAGAAACTGAGGCAAATAGGATTAAATGAGTTGCCCAGAGTCACACAGCTTTAAACTATTAAGAATGATTAAGGATCTGTCCAAAGAGTTTTTGTTTATGTGGGTTATATTAATAGATATTTACCAAGTTTGAAATAAAAACCAATTTTGAATTTGTAGATCTTCTGAAAGAGTTTCAGAGACCCCAAGGATTTGCTGGACCACACTTTGAGAATCACTGATTCTAGTCCAACCCACACAAAAAACAGAAATCCCCTCTGCAAAATCCCTGACAAGGGGATTTTATTCAAAGTCTTATGGCTATGGGGAACTTCCATGATCTCCACGACAGCTCATTTCACTTTTAGATATCTTTAATTGCTAGGAAATGTTCCTTAAGGTGATGCCCAAATTTCCCTCTTTATAATTCCCACCCATTGTTTCCTGGACCTTGCTGTTGGGACCATGCAAAACAGAATTTCCCTCTTCTACATAATAACCCTTCAAATACCTGAAGAAATTATCATGACCCCTTCTCCCAATGTTCTTCAGTTGTAAGAAACCAAGAAAATATGTGTAAATAACAACAATAATAGCTGATATAACTATAGTTCTAAGTGTTTCAGTGTACTTCTTTACGCATTATCTTATTCTTTCACCTCTCACAACAGTCCTGTGAAGCAGGTATCACAGGTATTATTATCTTTATTTTTTTTAATAGATAAGAGAAATCATTGTGATGTTGGGGAGAGGGCCAAACATTGGTTAAAATACTCCTGAATATGGCCTGAACCAGATTAAAATGTAATTAGAAAATATTTAGCAAAATGAGCAAAAATACAGTAGAACATAGATAATGTTAATATGTGGTTTTCCAAGTTAATACATAGAGAGTATCTAAGTTAATACACTGGTCCTGGATTCAGGAAGACAGATACTTAATAGTTATTACCACATAAATCCTGGGCAAGGCATTTATCCCTTTTTGTTTAGGTTTCCTCATCTCTAAAATATGCTAGAAAAAGAAATACTAAATCACTCTAGTATCTTTGAGTCATGAACTGACTGAAATGACTGAAAAACAACAAAGTCAATATCCTGTTTGAAGGGATCCTTATATATAGGTCTGGTGGCCCCTGTTTCTATTTGAGTATAATGGATAAAGGACCAGACTTGGCTCCAAGAAGACCTGTGTTCAAGTCCTGTTTCTGACACATATTGTCTGTAATGCTCTAGCCAAGTTACTCCTCAGGACTCTAAGCAACTTGCTAAGATGCAGAATAGGGGCTAACCTAATTTGATAGGAGTTTCCTCACTTCAGGAGTTCTTTATACCAAAAGAACAATTTGTCCATTCCCTATCCCTTTAGCAGATGCTGTGATTGAGGCAGAGAGAACTTACTTGCTCATGGACACATAGCTAACAAGTAGCTCAGAGAAGATTTGAAGTAGGTCTACTCCTGACTGGAAATCCACCATCAATATTTTTTCTTGCATTTACTAGGCTGCCTCTTTAAAGTAGACTTTGAAAACTGTAAGGTGATTTACAAATACTATCTGTGCCTATGAGCCCATCACTGTACATTTTTACATTTTCAAGTAAATCCAGGAAAAGAGAAATAGTTCCTGTACCAATTTTTACTTATACAGATATAGATGGGTAGATAGGTGGATGGACAGACAGACAGATGAATGGATGGATGGATGGATAGATAGATAAAAATGGAAGAAGGGACTAACAGATAAATGGATCAATGAACACACGGATAGATGGATAGACAGTTGGTAGGTATGTAGGTGTGTTGACATATATGAAGTATTCAGGGAGGGCTAGCACCTCTGGTGTGAGGACTGGTTGAGCCCTTTTCTGGGCTGCTTATCCACCTTTGGTATTTACCTGATTCAGCCAACTCTCACCAAGAAATTAACAGCCTCAACCTGGTCAAACCATATTGGCAGACAGGCTAAGCCAGGTTGAGGGTGAGCAACAGGCTTCAGATCCATCAATGAGTTAAGGGGATGTTTACCAAGCATGTGAAGGCTTCCCCCAGTAGAATGGACAGGTGAGAACAATTTGTTCCTGAAGCCATGAAAACAGATGAAGCAGGTTGTGGAGGGCTTAAAGTTTAGTCAAATATTGAAGACATCAGGGTCATCCTTTGTATCCCAAACCATCACTAGTCATCTTAACTTTTGTCTTGCCGCTGGACTTTGATGACTCTGGAAGAGATGGTGAGATAAGATGACTTTGTGTAGCTTTAATCCAACTCATGTACCAATTAAGACATCATCTCATGATGTCATTGGTCCTCTCCCCCCCAAAAAAAAAGGATATTACTAGCTGTGTGACCTTGGACAAGTTACTTAACCCTGATTGCCTTACCCAAAGACAAACAACAAAAGGTAATAGCTTTATAGAGACAAATAGTGAATACATACAGAGACAAAAAGATGGATAGATAGGTAAATAAATATGGGCAGATTGGCATACTTCTGCATCTCAAGGACCTGTAATTTCCTTTGTATCCTGTATCTTGCAGATTCCTTAGTCCTAAGAGATGCCCGTGTTTAATAGTGTATTGCTACAAGACATAAAGAAACTGATGAATTATGCAAGAGAAGTCCCCAAAACTGTTCCTAGTCTTTGATCCAGCTATCCTATTACTGAGCAACCAAATCCCCAGAGAAGTTTGTAATTTTAGACTCTTAGAAATTTTCCTTAGGTTCAGAGATTAAGTAACTTGCCCATGATAATACAGCTAGGAAATAACAGTCAGGAAATGAATCACTAATATCTTTAGGCAATTCTCAATGTCAATTCTTACACGGTCATTTTTCTGTATTCTTTACTATCATCAAGTACACTCCACTCACTGTCAAGTCAAGAAATAGATTCAGGTCCCATTCTAAAACATCCTCACTGTGGGACATGGAGCAAATCACTTCCCTTCTTGATGTTCTAAGCAACTCTAACACTGAATTGCAGAGGTCTTAACCAGCATTCTGAAAGGAAGATTTCCTCCTTCAGAAACCCACTAAACCAATGAAATCACAGGTCCAATCTCTATCCCTAATGTAAAATAAATATGTATGTTTGTATGAATGTGCTTTGTGTATAACATTTCAAGAAGTGTTACATGAATATGAAATATATCTTTATATTTAGATGGACAGAGACCCCCCCCAAGGGAAGAATCATGGTTTTTTTCTCTTTTTTCCCCAACATATTTTTCTTTATATAATTAAATATTTCTCAATTACCTGAAAACAAATTTTTAAAAATATTCATTCATTTTTTTAAAAATTTAAAATGTAAAATTCTCTCTCTTCCTCTCTTTGCTTCTGCCTCCTTGAGAAGGCAATTTGATATAGATTATACATGTGAAATCATTCAAAATATATTTGCCACATTAGCTTTTGTATTTATAAAGCACATTCAAAGCTATGTTGCAAAAGAAAAAAAAAAACAAGAAAAAGAAAGTTTAAAAAGTATGTGTCAATCTACATTCAGACTTTATTCTTTTTTCTGCAAGTGGGTAGCATTTTTTTTTTATCATAAATCCCTCCAGATTATTTTGGATTATTGTATTACTGAGAATAGCTAAATCATTCACAATTCATCATCATACAATTTTGCTATAACAATGTACAATATTCTCCTGGTTTTAGTCACTTCATTTTGCATCAGTTCATTTAATTCTTTAATTCAAGTTTTCTGAAACACGTTAATTTCTAGACAAGGATTGTATAAAATAGGTATGATATATGCATAAAATGTGTCTCATCTGGCTATGTTTTGGCAAACTACATGTTAACAAAGAAAAGAGGATCAATGAAAGCATCTATGATAAAGCAGTCTGAGCTGTGGTTGAGACAATGAGCCATTTCACCAAGAAAGGCTCAGCAAGGATGGATCTATAGAGGATCCTCCTCCCAGATGGCATGATCATACCTGCCAGGGATTAGCAAAAAGGAAGTGGGGGAGGGATTACTCTCTGAAGTCAGTACAGACACAATATGCAATGTACTTTCTTGGAATTTGACCTGGGGGTGTCAAAAAAAATATGTCTCACTTTAATTGCAACATTGGATCCATGATTCACAACAGACAGGAGGGGATTCCAAATCCATTTTCATTTGGCAGAGCCTTGATGGCTGCCTTCCAATCTCTTTTTTGAGAGGACACACCCAAATACTAGTACCCTGGAAGGAAACCCCATGGGGGTGGGACTCATGAAAGGAGCTCTCCTAGGGAACATAGATAGGGTATCCTAAAGCACTGTGAGCCTAGAGAAAGAAGAAATTTTTGTTTCTTTTTTATTCAGATTATTTATTTGTTTTTCATTTAATAATGTTTTATTTTTTCCAATTACATGTAAAGATAGTTTTCAACTTGTGTGTGTGTGGTGTGTGTGTGTGTGTGTGTGTGTGAGCCAGTTGGGGTTAAGTGGCTTGTTCGGTATCACACAGTCAAAATTCATTTTTGTAAGATTTTGAGCTCCAAATTTTTTCTCCCTTCCTCCTTTCCCTTCCTTTCTTCCTCAAGACAGTAAGCAATCTGATTAGGTTATATACATGCAATCATTTTAAACTTATTTCCATATTAGTCATGTTGTGAAAGAAAAATCAGAACAAAAGGAAAAATCATGAAAAAAAAAACAACAAAAAAAAGAAAATATTATGCTTCAATCTGTATTCAGTCTCCAAATTTCTTTCTTTGGATGGTGGATGGCATTTTCCATCCTAAGTTTATTGGAATTGTCTGGGATCACTGTATTGCTGAGAAGAGCTAAATCTATCATAGTTGATCATCACACAATCTTGCTGTTACTGTGCACAATGTTCTCCTGGTTCTGCTCACTTCACTCAGCATCAGTTCATATGTCTTTCCAAGTTTTCCTAAAATCAGCCTGTTCATCATTAAAAGAGGAAACTTTCAAAAGCTGTCTTTGAGGACTTGGGATCTTCCTGATCTTAGAGATTGTCATGTCCAAACAGAGTTGTTATAATCCAGTCAGAAAGTAAATATAAAATGGTGAGAGAAAAGTCTGCAATCCCAAGACTGGGATATCATTTAATCAACCAAGCAATAAATCTATAAATATTTATTACACATTACTAGGCACTGGGGATATAAGTACAAAGTACAAATCTCTTCTTGAAAAATGCCTACATTATAACGGGGGAGACAAGTATACACACACACACATATACACACACACATACACATATATGTAATATGATACAATTGGTTGGGCTTAAGTTGTATAGGATTTCAAAAGGTAATCAGAAAAGTTTCTATTTTAACAAAGAAGTTATAAGAAGTCATTGGAGTTGGTTGAATAAAGAGGAGTTACATGATCAGATCTTTGATTAAGGAAAATTACTAAAGATTGGAAGGTATCACATATTCCAAAATAACTATACTGACATTTTTTTGTAAAAGCAAAGAAATGAAGAAAAATGCAAACAAAGTGGATATCCTTTGACTAGGGAGTTGCTATTATATTGTGGTATATAAATATTTATTTGTCTATTGTGGAATGAATTATATTCTATAGAAATTCAGAGGAACATGGAAAGATTAAACAATGACAAAAATAATGTAAAATCAACACTGAAAGACTAAAATAATGATTAAAGCAATGACCAATTATGACTTCAGAGGATAGACCATAAAATATGCCTTCTGTCTCTCCCGAACAGGTGGTAGACTGTGAGTATGGGATGAGACAAACATGTTTTACCTAATTGTTTATTCAGAAGATTTCTATGTGAGGAGAGAGAAGTATCTGGGAAATTATATATATATATATATTTTAATAAATATGTGTATAATACTTTATGTGTATAAAGTATTATACTATATGTATATATATATATATATATACCCTGCAGAAATAAGAGTCTTGGAAAATAATTGGCAAATTTCTATAGACTTAGGCTACATAGGGCAAAGATACAATTTGTAGGAACCAAATCATCCAGGAATATTTCATTTCAGGTATGAATAAAGTTTACTTCCTTTATCCCATTATGCTTAGTGCTACAATAAAGACATCACCATTCCCTCACAAAAGTTTTCTATAATATTTTCTAATTCACATTTCCATAATATTTTAAAGTTTATGAAATTTTGCTTACAATAACCTTGTGATGTGAGTAGTGAAAGTATTATTATCCCCATTTTACAGATGAGACTTAAGGAACTTGCTTAGGGTGTGCTTTGGATTGGGACTTGAATCTCCAACTCTCAGCAGCTGTTTCTATCATCCCTTGCTATGCACTGAGCTCAAGGTCCTCACAGTTCATTACATAGAGCAGGGACCATTTCAGTAGAGATAACCCCCTTAGCACCACAACATATTACATAGGATTCAGTAGAGGTCCCTTGGGTCTTGAATATCCTCCAAGGTAGTTAGTTAATATAAATCCAAACTTGTGGCATTGAAAGCCTGCTCTGTATAATCAACCCCACTTTACTGAATCAACCTTCTCTCTCATTCTTCAACCAGTGACTACCTGGAGGATTATGGGATTATAAACTTGGACCTGGATGGAATGTTAAAAGTCAATTTAGTCCAACCCTTGCAATTTATACCAGAAGAAAATGAGTCCCAAAGAAGAAAAGTGACTTAGACAAATTCACATGGTCAGTAAGTGGCAAAGTTAGGATTTGAATCCAGGACTTCTGACTAAATTCAGTTCTTTTTTCCATTATGCTCCTTATTGTCCCATAAATATGCCACGGTGTATTCTCTTCCTCCACCTTGTTCCCTCCATCTCTTATATTGTTGTTGAGTTATTTTTCGGTCATGTCCAACTCTTCATGACTTGATTGGAAGTTTTTTTTGGGAAACATCCTGGCGAGGTTTGCCATTTCCTTCTCGGGTTCATTTTTGCAGATGAGGAAACATGATAAAGTGACTTGCCCAGGTTCACACAGCTAGTAAGTGTCCAAGGCCAGATTTGAATTCAGGAAAATGAGTTTTCCTGATTCCAGACCCATCATTCTGTCCACAATGTCTGTCACTGTAGCTGCCCTCTCTTTTTTTGCTCATACTTTCTCCTGGAATGCCATTATTACTTTTCTTTGCCTTTACAAAGCCAAGACATTCTTCAAAATCAAGCTCAGCTGTACACTTCCTCCTTGGAAAGGGAGAGGAAATAAGCACTTATATAGCACCTACTTGCATGCCAGACACTATGCTAAATGCTTTTTATAAATATTTCCTAATTTGATCTTCTGATGAGGTTGGTGCTGTTATTATCCCCAATTAAGAAATACTTAGAGTTTAGAGTCACACACAGTAAATCTATGAGGTCACATTTGAACTCAGGTCTTGATTCCAGTCCAGTGGTTATTATTAGGAGGCCCTAATTATTTATTTAATTATCCTCCTCATTCATTTATTCATTCAACAGGCAAATAAAAGAAAGGGATATGAAATGTGGACCACAATATAACATTTTCCTTCTCTCTATTGATGTTTGCTTGCATTGGATTTCCTTTCTCTGATTTTTTTTTCTTGTAGATAAGATTTTTCTTGCACAACAAGGATAAGTGTGGAAATAAGTATACATATATTCAATTTGTCAGGTATTTTAATATAATTAACATGTAGTATATTTCCTGCCATCTAGGAGAAGGGTGGGGACTAGGGGGGAAAAATTTGTAACAGAAAGCTTTGTAAGGGTTAATGTTGAAGAATTACCCATACATATATTTTGCAAATAAAAAGTTTTAATAATAAAAAATATGCATGGGTAATTTTTCAACATTGACCCTTGCAAAGCCTTCTGTTACAAATTTTTCCCTTCTTTCCCCCACCCCCTTCCTATGGCAAGTAGTCTAATACATGTTAATTATGTTAAAATACATGACAAATCGAATAGATGTATACATATTTATACAGTTATCTTAATGTACAAGAAAATCAGATCTACAAGAAAAAAAACCTGAGAAGGAAAACAAAATGCAAGCAAACATCAGCAGAGCATGAAAATGCTATGTTGTGGTCCACACTCAGATCCCACAGGCCTCTCTCTGGGTGTATATGGCTTTCTTCATCACTGAACAATTGGAACTGGTTTGAATCATCTCATTGTTGAAAAGAGCCACGTCCATCAGAACTGATCATCATATAGTATTGCTGTTGCCATGTACAATGATTTCCTGGTTGTGCTCCTTTCACTCAGCATCAGTTCATGCAAGTCTCTCCAGGCCTCTCTGAAATCATCCTGCTGGTCATTTCTCACAGAACTATAATATTCCATGACATTCATATACCACAATATATTCAGCCACTCTCCAATTGATGGGCATCCATTCAGTTTCCAGTTTCTTGCCACTACAAAGAGGGCTGCCACAAACATTCTCGCACATGTGGGTCCCTTTTTCTCCTATAAGATCTCTTTGGGATATAGGCCCAATAGAAACACTGCTGGGTCAAAGGGTATGCACAGTTTGATAACTTTTTGAGCATAGCTCCAAACTGTTCTCCAGAATGGTTGGATCCATTCACAGTTCCACCAACAATGTATCAGTGTCCCAGTTTTCCCACATCCCCTCCAACATTCATCATTATCATTTCCTGTCATTTTAGCCAATCTGACAGATGTGTAGTGGTACCTCAGAGTTGTCTTAATTTCCATGAATATGTTTTGCAAATAAAAAGCTTTAATAAAAAAAAAGTGGATGGAGAAGAAACTGGAAGCAAGTAGACCAATTAGAAAGCTGTTGCAATAGTCTAGATGAAAAGTAGGAAGTACTTGAACAAAGGTATTGGCCATGTGAATGGAGAAGCAAGTCAATAAGCATTTTATTGAACATTTACTATATTCCTGCTGCTATGCTAAATGCTAGGAATGCAAATATAAGTAAGAAAGAATATTTCCTGCTTTCAAGGGGCTTACATTTTTTTTGGGGGGGGGCTTACATTCTAATGGTGGAATATATAACACATTAAAAAGGGAAGGAAGATGGTGCCCAAGAAAAGGCATGGTAAATTCTAAAGATTTTAGGATTCCAATATTCCAAAAGAAGATGCAGATGGGACTGATCCAGGCATTTTATTAAAATGGAGGTTCTGGGAGGAACTAGCCAATCAGAGGAAGTAATCACAAGATGGAGAGTAATTCCAGTATGTGAAGTCCTGAGATGTATTTAACATATTAGATGGAGAAATTTTGAGATATTAGAAACAACCATTTGACAAGACTTGGCCAACTGATTGTATAAGGGAATGATTGAAAGTAAAAATTGAAAATGATTCTGACTTAAGAACCTGGGTGAAAAGTACTGTCAACAACAACAGCAACAACAACCACAAAAAACAAAACAAAAAAAACAGAGCAATTTAAGAAGAGAAATGGATTTTGGGGGACAAATTCTCATGTCTTTGTTGTGTTTGAGATGCTTATAGAACATCTAGTTGGAAATTTCCAAAAGGCAATTGATAATATGGGACTGGAGCTCAGGAGAGAAATTAAATTTGGGTGTTAGATCTGGGATGAAGCAGCTAGAGGACTCAGTGGATACAGGGCTAGATCCAACTGAAGTTAGGAAGACTTGAATTCAAATCCAGCCTCAGACATTTATAGCTGTGTGATCCCAGGCAAGTCACTTTAAATTTCAGGTTGCCTTAATCCCCAAGAGAAGAAAATGGCAAATTACTCCAATATCTTTTCTTTTCTTTTCTTTATTTATTTTTATTAAAGCTTTTTATTTACAAAACATGTGCACAGGTAATTTTTCAACATTGACCCTTGCAAAACCTTCTGTTCCAAATTTTGCACTCCTTCCCTCCACTCTCTTTCCTAGATAGCAGGTAGTCTAATACATGTTAAATATGTTACAATATATGTTAAATCCAATATATGTATACATAGTTATACAGTTAACTTGCTGCACAAGAAAAATCGGCTCAAGAAAGAAAAAAAAAACTGAGAAAGAAAACAAAAGGCAAGCAAAAAACAACAGAAAGAGTGCAAATGCTATGTTGTGGTCTACAGTCCTCTCTCTGGATGTAGATGGCTCTCTTTTCATCATTGAACAATTGGAACTTATTTGAAACATCTTATTGTTGAAGAGAGCCATGTCCATCAGAATTGATCATCGTGTTGCCATGTATAATCACCTGGTTCTGCTCATTTCACTTAGTATCAGTTCATGCAAGTCTCTCCAGGCCTCTCTGAAATCGTCCTGCTGGTCGTTTCTCACCAAACAATAATATTCCATAACATTCATATACCATAAATTGTTCAGCCATTCTCCAAATGATGGGCATCCATTCAGTTTCCAGTTTCTTGCCACTACAAAAAGGGCTGCCACAAACATTCTTGCACATGTGGGAACCTTTCCCTCCTTTAAGATCTCTTACTCCAATCAATATCTTTTCAAAGAAAATCCCATAAACAATCTCATTCCCTGGATTGTGAAGTTGGAAAACTGAAAGACTAAAGAACAAATTAGATCCCAGAATCATTTGTGTAGAAATCATCATTGAATTGATAAGATCACAGAGATTGAATATAGAAAAATGGAAACACAAGAAAGAACTTCAAAACCTTTTCTAACAATTATAAATGAATGTATGATTGAATGAATGAAAGGTTGCTTGCCCCCAGTTTAGGGTATAAAAGGAAAGAATCTATTCTCAAGAAGGCATTTAATGGAAGGTGAACCATTTCCTTCTGGAAGAGCAGCTTCCTTCCTCTATTCTTATTATCATTCTCATTAACAATATACCTTTACACCATTTAGGCTGTTAACGCTGGTCACATACTTCCCCGTATCAGTAGATTTGGTCTATAGTATATTTAGGTAGTAGATTTATCATTTGTCCAGGTACAGTTGATTGAGTTTGCAAAATGCTAAGCTTTAGGCTAGGCTTATGAGAAACACAAAAATGAATAAAACAAGGTGTTTATTGGGGGTGAGGATAGAGAGTAAGGGAAGAAAAAGATTAGAATTCAGATAAATAGAGCAGAAGGCAAAATGTGAAGTATTAAAATAGAAATGCCTATACAATGCTATGAAAATTTAGAGAAGAGATCTGGGTTATAGGTAGTACTAGGAGTGATTCTTGGAGATGGTGAAAACGGACTGGAATTTCTTTTTATTTTTTAATTTATTTTTAATAAACATTGCTTTATGAATCATGTTAGAGAGAAAAATCAGAGCAAAAGGGAAAAACCATGGGAGAGATTAAAAAAAAAAAAACAGAAAAAAGAAGTAAACATAACATCTGTTGATTTACATTCAGATTCCACAATTCTTTTTCTGGATGCAGATAGCATTTTTTTGGTCCAAAATCTATTGGAATTCCTTTGGATCACTGAACAACTGAGAAGAGTCAAGTGTTTCATAGTTGATCATCACACAATCTTGTTGTTATTGTGTATAATATATTCCTGGTTCTGCTCATTTCACTCAGCATCAGTTCATGTAAATCTTTCCAGGCCTTTCTATTATCAACTTGTTCATCAATTTTTATAGAACAATAATATTCCATTATTTCCATGTACCACAACTTATTTAGCCATGCCCCAGTTGATGGGCACCCACTCCTTTTCCAGTTCTTTATTACCACAAAAAGAGCTGCTACAAACATTTTTGCTCATGTGGGTCCTTTACCCTCCTTAATGATTTCGTGGGAGATGGGACTGGAATTTCTTTAAGAACCTGTAGATTATCAATAGGCTGTGGTTTGGTCCTTGTTCTCAAAGAAAACCCTGGTATCAGGGAGGTGTTGCTGTGACATGCAAGTGAATTAGGTTTGAGGGACAGGGGACTATTCAAGGTCACTTGCCTTCTTTCTCCATCTGGGTCCAGTGGCCAGATATTGACCGAAATGACTGTAGATAGTCCTGAATACAATGGGAGACCTTGGGTCTTTTTAACCTAAGGTTAAAGACCTTAGTTTGACTGGGGCAATTGCCCATTCAGTGATAAAGTATAAATAGTTAGAGAAAGGAAGGAAGGACATTTCTGGGAAGAGCAGCTAGTGCAAGAAATAGAATAGAACAAGAAAAGTTGTTGAGACAGCTAAGCATGGGAATGTTTGGAGAACAGTGCATAGTCCAGTCTGTCTAGGAAATAAGACACAGTTCAGTATGAGATAATAACATAGGACCTGGACTATCAGGTTAATTAGAGTTTAAGTGCTTTCTGTGTGTCAGGCACTGTGCTAAATGCTGGGGTTGCAAAAAAAGGCAAATACCAATCTCCATTCTGAAGAAACATAGTCAAATGGGAAATGAAAATAACTATGTACAAACAAGATCTATGCAAGATATGATTCTTTTCAACAGTGAGGTGACGTAAGGCAATCCCAATAGACTTGAGATGGAAAGTGCCATCAACATTCAGAGAGAGAACTAGGTAGATAGAATGTGAATCAAAGCATAGTATTTTCACCTTTTGTTGTTGTTTGTTTGCTTTTTTTCTTTCTTGTGCTTTTTTCCCCTTTTGATCTGATTTTTCTTGCACAGCATGATGAATATGGAAATATGTTTAGAAGAACTGCACATATTTAACCTATATCTAATTGATTGCTGTCTTGGAGATGGGGGGGGAAGGGAGAAAAATTTAGAACACAAGGTTTTGCAAAGATGAATGTTGAAAATTATTTTTGCATGTATTTGGAAAAACAAAATGCTATTTAAAAATAAAAGATCTATACAAGATAATTTGAAGGTCATCAAAAAGGGAAAACATTGCATTGAAGAGGTCTGGAAAATGTCTCTTTGCAGAAGTGGCTGAGACTTGAAGGAAGCCAGAGGAGCCAAGAGATGGAGATGAGGAAGGAAATCTAGAGGACAATTGTTAAAAATACTCAGTCAGAAGATGAAAAGTGTCTCATTTCAGAACAATATGGAGGTCAGTGTCACTAAGTTATTGGATTAACTAGGGGCGGGGGAAATGACCAAGTTTTTAAGGACTTTAAAAGTCAAAATATTTTTTATTTTATCCTAGGGGTGATAATTATTAGAATTTAATTGAATTTGTTTTAATTAATTTTAATTTAATTGAGTTTTGATTGAATGAGGAGGAAGAAAGGGAGTAACAGGAAGCAAGAAAATCAACCAGGGGGCCATTGCAATGGTCTGGAGGTGTGTCAGAAAGGGACATATAAAAGAGATATCATGAAGTTGGTAATGACAAGACTTGTTTGATGATTGGATGAAAATGGGGGAATGGAGGAAGGAGAGGAAGTGAGTAGGAGATGTTGACTAGGTTGTGAGCCTAAATGACTGAGAAGATGGTGGTACACTCTTCAGTAACAGGGAAGTTAGGAGAAAGAAGGGTTTAGTTTAAGATGTCTCTGGAGCATACAATTTGAGATGTGTCATAGGCAAGTAGAGATATAAGACTAGAAGGCAAGGAAGGAGGAAAAACAAGGTTTGTAGTCACAGGGCAGAAGAAGTGGAATAACATTGAGATTAGATAAAGAGTTCAGAGTTCATGAACATGAGAAGAATCTACATATGTATCAAGAGCATTTTTGATGATTCAGGCAAAAGAATAATAGGGAAAGCTGGTATTTAGATAGGACTTTAAAGTTTATATGCAGACATACCCACACCTACTCGTTGCAGGAACACTGCTATTATTTAATCTCTCATTGCTTTTGGCCAATGGTTCCCAAAGTGTGGCTCCCCACTCCTGAGAATCTGTGAAACCTTTCACAGGATCTAAGAGGTCAAAATCATTTTCTTACTAATACTAGATGAAATTTGCCTATTAAAATACTCCTTCCTTTGTCAACAACATTATCTGTGTGAGGCTGAATTTTCTTTGTATCCTTCAAACTAAACAACATATTGCAACAGATTGAATGCAGAAGCAGAATCTATCTTCTATTTAGTCAGACATAAAAAAGATTAGCCAAAATATGTAAAATCATGACACTCTTCTCACTATTTTTTTTTGTTTTGGAAAATATAGTTATTTTCCACTAAAAATAAATCATTTATGCTATCATATAATTGATTTATTATTATTTTAAATAAATTAAACAAATATTTTAAATTTTTTTCTATTTTAATTTCTAATGCAATAAATATAAATACATGTAACTAAACACAAGCATATACATATATTAAAGTGCTTTAAGATGCTCACTCAGTTTTTTTCAATAGTACTTTATTTTTCCAAATACATGTAAAAATAGTTTTCAACATTCATTTTTGTTAGACTTGGTTTTCTAAATTTTTCTCTCTCCCTTTCTTACCTCCCCTTCCCCAAGATAGCAAGCAATATGATATAGGTTAAATGTGTGCAATCCTTTTAAATATATTTCCACATTTGTCAAATTCTCATTAATTTTTAAGTGAATAATTAGATCTGAAATCAAAAACATTTGAGAACCATAATTCTTTGTAAAATCTTTAAGACTGGGGATTGGCAAATTATGGCCAGGGGTCTAAGTTCAATCAGTGCCTGCTGTTATTTTGCCCAGTTTTCATATTTTTAAATAAAGTTTGATTGTATTTTTAACTATAAACGCCATTTTCAGCTCACAGGCTATTTAAAATTAGGCATGGGGCCAAAGCAGGATATACTTTGCAGACCCCTGCTCTAAAACTCTAAGTCACAGACAAGGTGATTCTGCCTTGCATTTGTGAAGGGAGTTTCCTCAACATAGAATTCCTTATGTCAGTAAAATCACAGATATGGTCCCTGTCCCTATGCTTTAAAGTTTGCAAAGCATCTCACCTATGTTTTTTTCATTGAGCCTCATATCTTTCCTTTGAGGTAGGTGCAACAGGTATATTTTATAAATTAAGAAACTGAGGCTTAGAATAGTTGATGGGCTTCAGAAGTGAAATTTAGAAGCAAATCTAAGAGCCTATTCAGTACTCAACCTTGCTTCTTATCACAAGCAGTTCTTCATAAATGAACAGACCACTTCTTTACATCTCACAACTGATTGAAAGGAACAGATAATATAAGATGCCATTTTACTTATTGTGTAACTATAAATACCTTTTATCCAGTAGAGTAAATGTTGCATTAAAATCTCCTGTCCAATGAAGTGTTTCTCATAAACAGGTTAAAGTTGTGCAAGGTACATTGACTTTGTATGATGGCTCTATAATTATAAAGATCAAACAAAACATAAAAGAGGGAGAAATATAGTTGCCACTGTCTTGAAGGAGTCTAGCACAAACTCCAAATAAAAGTGGGAATACATGTTTAGTAAAGTCTTCCCAACATTCCTATTTGTAAATTACATTGTGTTGATTTCACCTAACTATGGAATATTATAGATGTTCCTAAATGATACATATTCACTCAATAGGGTTTCATCTAACTATTCACATAGGAAAAACCAAGTGGATGAAAAATTCCTGTTGGATAGATTATGACATGCTATTGAATGGAACCCTTGTCTTTAAGGAGCTTATATTCTAATGGAAAAATCAGTCAACAAACTCTTATTAAATATTTCCTATGTGCCAGGTACTAGGACATCTAGGGGAGTAGTGTCCAGGGAAGGGATTTTTTTGTCTAGGGAGTTATAGGAATGGTGAATGGAACCATGGAACAATGGATCATCTTGCCCTTTCCAGAAGCAGTGGTAATGTTATTTTGAATTTGTTCCCAGAGTGAGAGGTAGAAAGCCGGCTGGGGTTGGGATAGGACTAAGGGGTGTGGGTGGGTAGCTTGAAACAAAGATACATTGTTTAAATTCAAATATTCTTCCAGTGATGCTTTATGTTTGAAAAGTATGAAATAAATATAAAATACCATAGTTAATAAAGAATGAAAGTTTAAGGTCACCCAGAGGGCGAGAGAAAGACACATGGTAGGTGTAACTAGGCTACAGTATTGTGTTGATTCATTGATGTTACTGGGGAAGAATTACATTGGATAAACTGTATGAAAGATATATAAAAGATATTATCATAGAAATACATGATTACAAAAAGAGGGATCATGAAATGAGTTGTGAGAGATAGGCCGTGGACAGCCTGCACCCTTCTTTAGTACAAACTCTATGTCAAGAGACTACAAAAAGCCCCCTAGCAGATTAGGCAGATAAGGGAAGGCTAGACCCATTGGGAAATTCACTCCCCATTTTGTCTCATTCATGAGTAAGTAGCTCGCATGATGGTCTGGTATAGGTGAGACATCATGTAAATAAGCGTGAGAGATAGCATATCCCATATCCTTCTTTGGTATAAACCCAATTTCAAGAGATCCATAAAAAGACTCCCAGCAAATTGGACAGATTGGAGGATCTATGGGAAGACCAAGACAAATGGAAAATTATCTCCTCATGTTTACTACCCTATCTCATATGAGTGAGTACCTATTGGTCCACTGTTATTGAGGTTTGTTGTTGTTTTGCTATAGCCATTACTACCATTGTCTAATCCTCCTTCATTATATTATATTATTATAATATATATTACTATATGACATATATTATTATATATATATTATATCTTCTGGAAGATGGGAAGGTATGGATTGATTGCAATCTATACTATTGGAGGGAGGATCCATGTCAGTAAAGTCATAGTGCAACAAAGTATTGAAGTATATAGCAAAGACAATCTGGAATGATTCTGAAAGGTTACCAAACACTTCAGTATCTTCATACTTGAGTAACGAACTGCTTTCTGATGTTTACCTTTTCTCCACTCCAAAGCATTCTAGATATAATTTTAGGGATAAGCAGAAGAATAGTCCCCACATGACAATGAACCTAGCTGTCTTGGCACAGGGGAAACAATATTAGTTCTAAAGTTTGGGTTTAAATCTTACCTCTGACACTAGCTGTATGACCCAAACCAAGAATCTCCCTGGACCTTAGTTTTTTCATTTGTAAAATAAGATAGTTGGATTATATGGTTTCTGAGGTCCCTTCAAGTTTTGGATTTTTGATTTGGGGTGCAGAAAAGGTCAGTGGTTCCTCTTTGGCACTTGCATGGAGAGAGGAACTGCAGACTGATCTTTATAGATAAGAAGAAAGGCTTATCTTCAAACTTTGTCTTTAGGGGACAATGCCAGAGCCTTCAATCCTGAAAACCTAGATGGCTTCAGATATTTAACATTCATTCAACACCTGTTACATGGGAGACCCTACACAAGGACAAACAAGCTTTGTCCAATTTATATTTTATTTTATTTTATATTTTATAAAACAGACATTAAAAATAACCTTTAAAGAATGAGAAAGAGTATCTTAAAAACTCAGTTGTAATCTTTGTTCTGCTGTGTGATCTTGATCAAGTCATTGACTCCCTAGACCCCCACCTATAAAATAAGGAGGTTGAACTAGTTGATCTCTGGAAGTCTGTTTTAACTCTAAATCTCATAAAACCCCTATGGGCTTTGGCTGTTGGGGCAGGAACCACAGAGAGGGAGAACTGGAGCTGAGCCTTGAGTCAGAAAAGAGAGGAGGAAAACATTCTGAAACAGAAAACGGGGTGAGAATGGGAGTGGAGGCGGAATACAGAGGACAGGGTGTGTTCAAGGGCCAAGGAGATCAGTTTGGCTGGAACAGAGGGTTCATGCAAGGGAGTCCTGGGAGATAAGGCCGGAAAGAGAGGATCATAGGACATTAAAACTAGAAGAGCTTTCAAGGACATTAGGTCCAGTCCTCTGATCTTACAAACAAGGAAAATTAAAGCCCAGAGGGGAAGGGAGGGAGGGAGGGAATTAAGAGGATCATGAGATCATAGGTCTAGAGGTGGGAGGGACCTTAGGAGTTCAAGGGTCTCATTTTACAGATGAGGAAACTGAGATCCAGAGAAAAGAAATAGTAATAATAACTAGCATTTATATAACACCTTAAGGTTTGCAAAATGCTTTACATGTTATCTTGTTTGATCCTCCTAACAACTCATCTCCATTTTACAGATGAAAAAAAAAAAAATTTGATGACTTAGCTAGTAAATGTTGGAAGTGGGATTTGAATTCAACTCTTCCCCAGCTCCAAGTCCAACTCTCTAAACAATGTGCTACCTAAATATTCTTCCCAAGATCAGCCACCCAGATGCTAAATGACAGAGCAGGCATTTGAACCTGTATCTTCCCACTTCAAATGCAGAACTCTTCCTCTATAACCCTCCATAGGAATTTGAGTCCAGAATTTGGGGATCTTACAGGTTTAGACTATCAGGAGTTTGCATTTGACCCTATAAGTTGTGGGGAGCAATTGCCTTCTTTTGAAGGTTAGAGCTTTTAACAAGACTTGACTTGATTGATGAGCAGATTCAGTTGAATTGACTCAGTCTCAACATGCTGGGAGGCTTTTTCATTTATATTGATAGGGATCATATTTCTAAATGGAAAGGAAATTGGCTAATCCCTGAGTTTAGGGCTCTGGGATCCTATAATATGGAAAAAACCAAGACCCCAAAAGGAATTCTCTTCTCATTTCCCTACCTTTTGTTTCAGATGAATCTGATGTCAGTAATTATAGTAAAACTGTGGATGAGAGATTCTGAGGATTCTGCTGTAGTTGTTATTACTACAGTCTGTTTCCTCATAATCATATTCAAAAGTTTTTATTTTCTTTCCCTTTTATTCTCTCTCTTGATTTCCCTCCTGGATGGTCCTCTTTAGGATATTCAGGGAGGACTTTGCGTATTTCAGATGCTTTTATATTAGCACGTTACTTGGCACCCAAGAAATGTGTTATTGATGGATTGAGTGATGGACTGAGTCTGTGTCCTTTTGTGCATACAGTTCCAGGTTGCTAACTTGTTCTAATAGAAAGAACCCAAGTTTTAGCATCAAAAACCAAAAGTTCCAGTCCCAACTATGCCAATAAGTGCTTTGATTTTAAGCAAACCAATCAATGAACAGCCATTTATTAAGGTCTCCTATGGGCTAAGCACTGAGAATCCAAAGACAAAAATAAAACAGTTCCTGACTTCAAGGACCTTATATTCTATCTGGGAAATAATATGTATCTATGGAGGCATATACAAAAAGTGTAAAAAATAGATGCAAAGATATTTGGGATGGGACGAGGACTAATGGCTGGGATAAAGGGACTGTTACAGAGAAGGTAGGTAAGGTAAGTCTTAAAGGAGACTAAGTGAGGATGGAGGAGGAGGTAGTACATTCCAGACATGGGAGACAGCTTATATAAAAGGTATGGCTGTGGGAAATGGAGTACTATACATAAAGAGCTGTTAGAAGGCCAGTTTGACCAGACTTGAAAGTGAAGGAAGGAGAGTAATATGGTTGGTTAAGGGTTTTTCATGCCAAATAGAGTAGGTTGTATTTGATTCTACACATAATAGTAAATTATGTGTAGTACACATAATTACAATAGTACTCATAAAAGCCATTGGAGAGTACTGAAGAGGAGAATGATAGCTTCAGATTTGCACTTTATTTTTCTTTAATTTTTATTCATTTTGAACTTAAATATAAAAAGGTTTAAAAAAGAGAGAACATTTTTATGGCCTAGCACAACATAAAAAAGAAGATTCAATATAAAATCATGAATTTCCATCTCACAGTTTCCTTTTTTGAAAAACTATGTAATAAATATTATACAACATTTTCAAAACACTTTACAAAGCTTCCTCCTAAGTTTTCTTTTACTCTCAAATGTGCACTTTTTTCCTCTCTCCTTCCTCATCCCAACCTAGAAAAGATTATCAGTAGGCACAAATATATGTATTCATATATGTAAATATATATGTACACACATATACAAATATGTAAACCATACTATGCATACTTTTATTTACAAGTTCTTTCTCTGGATATGGATAGCATCTTCCTTCATAAGTTTTCTGTAGCTGATTTGTAATACTCAAAATAACTTACTCATTAAAAATTGTTTTTAGAATAATATTGCTTGTTACTCTGTACCTTGGTTATGAGACCTGCACTTTTTTTTTTTTTTGGCTAAGGCAATTGGAATTAAGTGACTTGCCCAGGGTCACACAGCTAGAAAGTGTTAAGTGTCTGAGGCCAGATTTGAACTCAAGTTCTCCTTACTTCAGGGCTGGTGCTCTGTCAACTGCACCATCTAGATGCCACAAGACCTGCATTTTTATTTATTTATTTATTAAAGCTTTTTATTTGCAAAATATATGCATGGGTAATTTTTCAACATTGACCCTTGCAAAGCCTTCTGTTCCAAATTTTTTTTCCTCCTTCCCCCACCCCCTCCCCTAGATGACAGGCAATCCAATACATGTTAAATATGTTAAAATATATGATAAATCCAATATATGTATACATATTTATACAGTTATCTTGCTATATAAGAAAAATCAGATCTACAAGAAAAAAACCTGAGAAGGAAAACAAAATGCAACAAACATCAACAGAAAGCATGAAAATGCTGTGTTGTGGTCCACACTCAGCTCTCACAAGCCTCTTCCTGGGTGTATATGACTTTCTTCATTACTGAACAACCGGAACTGGTTTGAATCATCTCATTGTTGAAGAGAACCATGTCCATCAGAATTCATCATCATATAATCTTGTTGTTGCCGTGTATCATGATCTCCTGGTTCTGCTCATTTCGCTCAGCATCAGTTCATGCAAGTCTCTCCAGGCCTCTCTGAAATTGTCCTGTTGGTCATTTCTTACAGAGCAATAATATTCCATAACATTCATATACCATAATTTATTCAGCCACTCTCCAATTGATTGGCATCCATTCAGTTTCCAGTTTCTAGCCACTACAAAAAGGGCTGCCACAAACATTCTTGCACATGTGGGTCCCTTTCCCTCCTTTAAGATCTCTTTGGGATATAGGCCCAATAGAAACACTGCTGGGTCAAAGGGTATGCACTGTTTGATAACTTTTTGAGCATAGCTCCAAATTGCTCTCCAGAATGGTTGGATCCGTTCACAGTTCCACCAACAAGGTATTAGTGTCCCAGTTTTCCCACATCCCCTCTAACATTTGTCATTATCTTTTCCTGTCATATTAGCCAATCTGAAAGATGTATAGTGGTATCTCAGAGTAAAGACCTGTACTTTTAAAAAGTCTCTTTGCCAGGTTAATGAAAGATAGATTGGAGTGGGAAGAAGCTAAGGACTGGGAGATCAATTAGACGACTATTGCTATGCTATATGTAAGACATGATGAGATTCCAAACTAGGGAGGTGGTTGAATGGGTAAAGAAGGGGATGCTTTGTGGGAAATGTTATGGAGATAGAAACTGGTGATAACTGATTCAGTATTACAGTATCTCCATTTCCTTTTCTACAAAGTAAAGATAGTAATTCTTGCACTGCCAACTTCTTGGGATTATTATGAAGGAAGTACTTGGCAAACTTTTGTTGTTATTACAGGCCTTTGATCTCACTGATATGTCTTAGGAAAAGGCTCTGGTTTTAACTTATCTCTAGAGATTTCTAGACAGTCTGCTTCTTCCTCCTACACCTTCTCCTTATCATTACCTGGAGCCTAATGCTCAAGGCCATCCATAATCTGCTCCTTTCCAGTGTGATTTCCCATTAATCCTTTTCATATAGCTTCCACTCAAGAATTATAGAATCTGTGAGATAGAATAATAATAATAATAATGATACCTAACATTTATGTAGCACTTTAAATAATATCTCATTTGATCCTCACAACATCCATCAAGTGGATGCTGTTAGCCTCCCCATTTTACAGATGCACAATCACTTTTTTACCTCCAAGTTCAACAATATGCACTGAACCACCTAATTTCCTTAAGGTTGGGAGAGTCCTTAGTAGCCATCTTTTCCAACACGTGTTGAAACAGAATCAATCCCTACTACTATGTACCTGAAAAATGACCATTCAGCCTTTTCTGAAGACTTCCAGGGAGGGGGAGCTCATTCCCTCCTAAGGCAGCCCAATCCAATTCTGTAAAACTCCAGTAGTGAGGTAGTTTTTTCCTGATAGTAAGCTTACATCTGGCTATTATCCATTGCTCCTAGATCTTTCTTCTGTGGCCAAATGGAATAAATCTAATCCTTGTTCTCCATGACAACCCTTCATACATTGAACATTCAAGTCATGTTCCTCTAAAATATTATGCACTTTCCTGAAGCTGTGCACACTGTTCCCTTTCCTTATAATGTCCTCCCTGATATCAGCCTCCACTCATTGAAATTCTTTCTTTTTCCAAATGTAACTCAAATGACATCTCCTCCATAATGGCTTCCTGGGGCCTATCAGCTAGAAGTCATTCCTTTCTCCTCTCAACTCTCACAGCATTTTGTGTGACTTTTTCTTGAAGGACTTTTTACATTCTATTTCATACCTGTTTGTATTCTCACCTCATCCTCAATTCAACAAAACGCTACCACCATTCTTATTAACTTCCTACTCTGAAAGACAGTGACAATTCCAAAGAACTCATGATGAAAAATGCTATCTATCTCCAGAGAGAGAACTGATGAGTTCACTGAGGGCAGATTGAAACATACTTGTTTTGTTTTATTTTTCTTTCCTTTTTTTTTTGAAATATGACTAATGTAGAGATACATTTTGCATGATTTTATTTATATAATTGATATATTGCCTTCTCCAGGGGTGGAGAAAGAAATGAAGAAAGAGAAAGAATTTGGAACACAAAATTTTCTCCATTTTTTTATTGGTCTGGACAATCTCCTTTATTTTTTTTTATAATAATAGCTTTTTTATTTTTTAAAATATAAGCAAAGATGATTTTCAACATTCACCCTTGCAAAAATCTTGTGTTCCAAAATTTTCTCCCTTCCTGCCTTCCTTCCCCTTTTCCTAGGCATTAAGTAATCCAATATAGATTAAACATGTGTAATTCTTCTAAACGTATTTCTACCTTTATCATGCTGTATAAGAAAAATAAGATCAAAAAGGGAAAAAAGTGAGAAAAGAAAAAAGAGTAAGAAAATAACAACAAAAAAAGGTGAAAATACTATATTGTGATCCACATTTAGTCCTCATAGTCCTCTCTTTGGATGCAGGTGGCTCTCTCCATCACAAGTCTATTGGAACTGGCTTGAATTACCTCATTGTTGAAAAGAGCCAAGTCCATCAGAGTTGATCATCACATATTCTTGTTGCTGTGTATAATGTTCTCGTGGTTCTGCTTACTTTACTCATCATGAGTTTATGAAAGTCTCTCCAGGCCTTTCTGAAATCATTCTTACAGAGCAATAATATTCTATTACATTCATATGCCATAACTTATTCAGCCCTTCCCCAACTGATGGGCTTCCACTCAGTTTCTAGAACCCAAATTTTTCAAAAAAATTAATGTTAAAAATAAAATAAACAATAAAAATTTTAAAATTAAAACAAAATACTTCCTACTACATCTCAGATACTAGGGACAAAAATAAAATAAAAATAAAATTCCCTTAGGAAGTTTGTATACGCAGATAAGTAAATATAACAAGTTAATTGTGGGGAAGAAGACTATCAGGTTGGGTGGTTGGGGGAATCAAATATGACTTAAAGGGGAAAATGACATTCAGGCAGAGACTTGGAGAAAAATAAGGATTCTGAAAGACAGAAATTAGTAGAAAATAAGTACATCTTTGGCATGGGGTATGGCTTATGAAAATACATGGAGGTGGGAGATGGAAAAAAGCTCAGATAACTAGTTAGTTCCTCATATCAGTGAAATTGCAGTTCCCACCATCCAAAAACACCTCCAAAAACTCTGTGACCCTTGACCAGTCATTTAACCTGTCTAGACCTTTGGCACATCATTTAACCCGTCTCAGCGTCAGGATGGGCTTTTATAAAATGAAGAAATTTGTTTATGATTTCTATTTATATTAAATCTAATTATTTTTTAATTCTAAATTAATTTGAGTTAATGACTGATCATGAATGACTATGGATTTTAATATATGTGTTCATTAGTACAAATTATGTGTTGTGCTAATTATTTTTTGCACAAATTTCAGGAGATGCAGTGTAGTATACTATAGAAAGTTGGCCTCCAATTCAGGAAGGGTTCAAGGATTCAATCCACATGGATTCCAATCTTGCTCCTGACACATATTAGAGATGGGTGATCCTGGACAAAAAATTACTACACTTTTCAGTGCCAATAGTATCAAATTCAAATAAAACCAGGGCCACTAATCTGCTTGTAAAGTAGCATGCTGACATTAAAAATCTAATATTATTCTTGCTTTGTTGTATATTTATTTATTGTATTAAATATTTCCCAATTATATTTTAATCTAGTTAGGAACACTCAGGAATCAGGAGTGTTTCTGGCCACATGTGGTCAGTGCCCTGGGTTTGACACTCTTCTTTAGACAATTCTCTAAGACTGTAGGTTACCAAGAAGGTACCCATCCTTATAATAACCCTATAACTTTCCTTGTGCAAAAGAAATCACAGATTTGGTCTTTATCCCTATTCCTTTAAAATTGCTAAGGGTTTGCAAAGGAAGATACTGTGTCCCTACATTAAAGTAATTCTTGCTTTCTATTACATATAACTTCTCAAAAGTAATAAGCACTGGCATTCCTGATTTTCTGATTTAAAAGCTTTGACCTGCATACTATAGTTTTTGTTGTTGTTGATGAACTTTATTCTTAATATTTTTATTTTTCCCCAATTACATTTAAAATATTTTTTAACATTTGTCTTTAAAACTGTGAGTTCCAGATTGTCTCTTTTCCTCCACACCTTCAGTCCCCCATTAAGAAGGCACATGTAAACTTATGAAAAACATTTCTTTAAAAGTCATGTTGTAAAAGAAAACATAGATCTCCACTTCCACCCCCCAAAAAAAACCCTCAAGAAAAATAAAGTTAAAAAAAACAACCAGAGTATGCTTCAATCTATATTTAGACATAATCATGATCTTTTACATTTTATTTCAAGTAATAAGCCTTTATTTTCTCCCCTTTTTAATTCCTACCTCCTGCCTTTCCCACACTGAATCAATGAATGAACATTTTTTAAGCATTATTAAGCACATAGTGCTACGTATTGGGGATACAAAAAGACAAGACAGTCCCTGCCCTAAAGAAACTTGCAATCTAATGATTGCATTGAATTAAATGAATTGAAATTATAGTTGATAAAAAAATAATAACCTTTGTAATTAATATGAATGATCAAGAAAAACAGATACCACATTGACCATGCCCAAAAATGTATTTCTCATTTTGCTTCTTGAATTCATCACCTTTCAGGAGATGAGCAGCATCATCATGGGTCCTCTGGAACAGAGGTAGGTCCCTACAGTGATCCAGGTTTCTAAATCTTTCAAAACTGTTTGTCTTTACAATGTTGTTATTGTTATATAAGTCATCCTTCTTGTTCTGCTAACTTCATTCTGAATCAGTTCATACAAATCTCACCAGTTTCTCTTAAAGTAGCCATTTCATCATTTCTTAGAGCCAAATAACATTCTACTACTTTTAGATATTTTGCCAATTCTTAATTTAGAGCATTTTTTATAATGCTGCACAAGTACTTTAAAAATTACTCAGGCTGTCTTTATGACCAATTACCTCTTATTTTGGGAGGATTGTTAAGAGCTAGATAAATCAAGGACTGTTGGTGACATTAGTCCTTTCCTTAAAAGGGATGCCCCTTGACATTACCCTGAAACCACTCAGCATCCCTTCCCTAAATTAGGATGTGGCTGGCATTCCTCAGACCGTGACATCTTCAAAAGGGCTTTCTACCCACACCCTCCCCAAGCACAGTAGAGAAACAAGATGACGTTGATATTTGGTACTCAAGACATTGTGGAAACTTTTGATGCAAATAAAGGGAATTTTTTTAAAAATCATTTTAAAATCCCCTAGCCTTATATTCCCTACCCATCCCCCATCTTTATTTTTCTCCTCCCCTCCAGAATTTTGAAACTTCTGCTAATAACAGGTTTTTTCCTCATCCACTGTAAGATGATTAAATTATCTAACCAAAGATACATTGACTTCATTGCAACCTGTCCTCATCTACTGTAATCTTCCTCCTCAGGAATTCCCCTAATAGAAATTGGTATGAGCCCATTTTTGAAAGACTATGGTTTTTCATTGAAAATCTTTTAGAATTGCACATGTTTAACATATATTGGATTACTAAGGGAAAGGGTGGAGGGAAGGAAGGGAAAAAATTTGGAACACAAGGTTTTGCAAGGGTGAATGTTGAAAATTACCAATGCATATGCTTTAGAAATAAAAAGCTTTAATTAAAAAAACATTAAAAAAATAAAATGCTAAAAAAAATCTTCTTTCCCTACTCCCTCACCCACAACATCAGAATTAAAACTTAATGCTATTATATAATGCTTAATGCTATTAATGGGGAAAGAACCTTTCCCCATACCCCAAATAAGGCCTGATAGTCTGAGGGGGTGGGCCCAGGCAGAATTAGGTGCAGTTGGTCTCCTCTAAATCTTCTATCCCAATGTAGATGATAAAAATTACCTAAAATCATAAAGGAAACCAAATTTATCAAAAATGGAAAAACTATCAGAACTACGAGACAAAGAAAGTAACACAATTGTAACACCATAGATTTCAATAGCCTCTCAATTTTGAATAAGTTTTACAGAAAGATAAGCAAATGGGAAAATGAAAGCTTGAACAAATAGTTAAGGCTATCCCACCCTAGTTAAGGTTCTGCTTCAGTGTGTCAACAACTTTGGGAGGCATCAGAAGTGTTACTGAATTATTTTTTCCCGTTATGTCTGATTCTTCATGATCCCATTTGAGGTTTTCTTGGCAAAAAATACTGGGTTTGCCATTTTCTTCTCCAGCTAATTTTACAGATGAGGAAAATGAGGCAAACAGAAGGAAGTTTGCCCAGGATCACACACAGTGACAAGATACTGACTCTGTAGTTATAGGATTTGGATTCAGATCTCACCTCTGACATTATCTATATGAATGTGGACAAGCCAATTTTTACAGATTTTATCCATGTATAAAATGTGGGGATTGGCCCCTACAAGCTCTAGTTGAAAAGCTTGAATGGTCTGGGTTTGACTAGAGATTTCAGGGAAAAGGGGAATGAAAGGAAATAGAATGAAGAAATAGAAAATAAAATAGAAAAAGAATGAAGAATAGTATGATTGCCCTCTCAGCATAAGAGGGCAAGATCTTTCATTAGTATTAGAAAGCTAGAGTCAGGAACTTGTCACTAAACAAACCCACAAATCAAATAGTCAGAGATTCATCAAATGTCCCAGCAACTGAGAGATGGATGGAACTCAACCTTTGGGCCAAGTTATGAGTTCCTATTAGAAAGTAGCTATCTGCTTTAGAGAAGACTTTGGGCTAAATCCATCCAGATTCCCAGGGAATAAACCCATAACTTGGAAATACAGAATAAAAGGGAAGAGATTCTTCCTTAGTTTTGGACAAGCCAGTGCCATTGTGTATTGCTATTGTAATGCATATATTACTAGTGCTACTTCTGGCAGCAGTGGCCCTTCCCTTCCCCTCTTTTCCTCCAGTCTACTTTATGACCTAAACTCACAAAATCCTAGAATATTAGAATTTAGAAGGGATCTTAGATATTGTTTAATCCAAACCTTTCATTTTATAGATGAAGAATCTAAGAGACTAGATGACTTATCAGCTATCACATAGTGACAGCTGGGATTTGAATTATTCTCTCATTCCCAAGAGTCATAGTTATTCACCCAAGAATAAATTGAACTTTAAGAATCGTGGGATAAGAGTAGTGATATAATCTCTCATTCTGGAAGTCTCGTGAGTGAGCTTCCTCCCTTGAATCAGTCTCTCTATTCTCTCTCTATTCAGACTATTTCCATTAAACCTTTCTACTTGTAGTTGGAGAGATCCAGTCTTCTATTATATATTTAGACTGAACTCCTCTACCTAGTTTTTATAGTCTGGTCCCACACTGTCTGTCTAGTTTTATCTTCTATGGCTCTCTGATCAGTATCCCCATTTCTAGTGAGGTAAGTCTCCTTTTGTCCCACAAGGTAGCCTAGCTCATTCCTTCCCTTCCTCTAAGATGGAGTCTTTCTCCTCATGGAGTATTATAGTCTAGTAATTGGAGAGGAACAGGTAAGACATAGCCATGATAGGTAAACATACATTAAAATGTGCCGTGTGAGGTCTGAGAAGGGAAGTCATTTATTCTCAATTAGGTAGGATCAGGAGACATTCTATAGATGAGGAAAAATTTGATCAGGGTTTTGACAATTAGAATTCAAGAAGGGAAGAAGGGGAAGGAGTTCATTCTAGGCATTTGGAATACAGAGGTAGAAGGACATAGAGAGAATGAGGTTAGTTATTTCTGCCCATTAATATTAGTGAAGTATTGATCTAGATGCACTGACTTCACAACAGCTAATGATCTTATAAATCAATTTTGTTTAATCTTGCATAACCCTCTATAATCTTGTATAATTTCTGTCTATATAACTGCATAGCTATAGCTAAAAACATTTTGAACTGGGGCAAAAACTAAGCCTGTGATCCTAAGAGTACAATCTAGGGATAACTGTCCTGCCTTGTGGTGCAAGTTCCAGCTATGGGAGGATCTTGGGTCCAGGTTTAAGTAAAACCATTGTCACAGGAGGAAGCATAACCTTCCATTCAGGTCCCTAGAGCAGAGGCTCAATGTGAGTTACAGCTCTGCTTGTCCATACCACTTTTACTTTCCATCAATATTTCAATTGATCAACAATCATGAACAAAGTTGTGTGCTAAATGTGAGGGATACAAATAAAAAGAATGAAATAGCCTTTATTCTTAAGGAGACAAGTACATGTACAACTATATGTATACATAAAAATTAAAAAGAGAATAAGTAAAAGGCAGTTAGAAGGGCTGGCCTAGAGTCAGAAAGATTTACCTTCCTGGGCAAGTATGTGTGACTGGGTAAGTCACTTAACCCAGTTTGCCTCAGTTTCCTTCTCTGTAAGATGAGTTGGAGAAGGAAATGGCAAACCTCTCCAAGTATTTTTGCCAACAAAACCCCAAATGGTATTGCAAAGAGTTAGTCATCACAGAAAAATGATTGAACAATAAGAAATTAGGGAAGATCAGGAAATGTTCTAAGAGTATAATAGTACTTGAGCTATGTCTATGAAGAAAATTCCTGATCAAGATTGAAAAAGAATAAGCATTAATGAATTTCCTACTATGTGCCAAGCACTTTTAACAAAGATGATCCTCACAACAATCTTGAAAGTTAGTTTTTACTATCCCTATTTTTACATCTGAGGAAACTGAAGTGAATAGTTATGTGACTTGGTCAGGACCACACTTCTAGGAGGTATCTGAGGCTGGATTTGAACTCTAGTGCTCTATCCACTGTGCCCACTCTGAGATGAGGTGAAGGAAGGGCTAAACTTTTTATGGTTTTTAGGTGTTGCCATGAAATAGAAATTACCCTAGGACTCTCCCTTTTCCTCTCTGATTTGAATACATCTTTCACTTCCCTTGAAAAAACCCATTTCTACTCACTTCCCAAACCACCCCTGCAACAAAACTCCAGGCCCTCCAAATCCGATCTGGGAGTTTGAAGGATGAAAGGATTTGGGCTGGCATGGGCATGATGCCTTCTTTGCCCTATGGTGTTCAAAATAATCCTTACCACTTGTTAATTCATGACTGGGAGGCTGGCTATCAGCTCTCCTTCCTCTCCGGCTCCAGAAGCCTTGGAATGTGATTGCTAACAAAAATATTCGTGATAACCAAATTCCACTGCAATAAAAGAACCCGGTGGAGCTCATCCAGGTGGAATTTGACCAGTACTAGGCCAGCCTGGGCCAACCTTTCAAGTTGGGTTTTTTTCTCACTAGCTTACCTTTCCCCTTAAGAGGCCCTGGAAGAATACAAAACATGAAACCTCACATTACCCAGGATTCAGAAGGCATTAATCACTATTCACTCAAGCAAAGGAAGAAGCTGGCTCTTGAGTCCCATAGGTCTGACAACCAAGATAGCCTTTTCTTGGTAGAAGGAATAGAAAAATGTATGTGGTACAATTTCTGAGATACCGAGAAAATCTTTCTAACTCTAAAACAGCTCTCCATCCTGACCTTATACCTGGTACTTTTCATTACAGCTTTATCATTTTGACTTGAAGCTTTGATCCCTGTCCAAATGCCAATAATCTCCAGAAAGTTACTTTAAGTTGTTATCAAGTTACTGAAAGAATATCACATCTTTCCCCGGAAATGGCTTTTAATAGGACAGAAAAGGGAGCTGGGACTCTCTGAAGTCATTGGAAGTTACCCTAGAAAATACAAATGAGTAAACTGAGGCCCTGAAATGTTAATCAACATATCCAAAATCAAACAAAGATAAGTAGTAAAGCTAAGATTCACACCCAAGCCATTAGAGCTATTTCAACTATCCTATTCGGCTTTATCTATGGGTATCAAGCAATGTCAAATACTTGGCTACCATTTAAAGAAAAAACAAAACAAAACCAATCTTATTTTTCTTCAAAGTTGCTCTCAAATGCCACTCCCTTCAGGAAGTATATCTCAATCCTCTTAGTCGAATTTGCCTTCCTCCCAAATTATTTGGTGCATATTTTTATTTAATTTTCCATGTACATGTTGTTTCCTTCTCTAATAGAATGAAAATTTTTTTGTTCTCTTCTTCCTCCTCCTTTTCTTTATCTTCCTTTTCTTCTTCCTCCTCTCTTCCTCTTTCTCCTCTTTTTTTTTTTTTTTTGAGGTAATTGGGGTTAAGTGACTTGCCCAGGATCCCATAGCCAGGATGTGTTACGTGACTGAGATCAAATTTGAACTCAGGTCCTCCTGACTTCAGGATCCTCTTCTTTTATTTATTTATTTTTTTTTTTTTTAAAGAATGTAAGCTTCTTGAAGGCAAGAACTCTGATTTTTATCTTTATATCCCTCACCCCTTTTACAGTACCTGGCACATAAGACAAATGAGTATTTGTTGAATTGAATTTTGTTGACTGTATTTCAGTTTCAAACAACTAAATATACTACACACACACACACACACACACACACACACACACACAATGTTCTAAAATTTCCACTTGGTTTCACAAAATTTAATAAAGGAAACCAAAAATCTAATTTTAGTTCTAGTGAGTGAAGGGTTGTCATCTGTCAGATTCCATGTCAAGACATCGGAGTACCTAATTATAAAGCAGTGATTGCAATGGTTTTCTGTTTACTCAGACTGATTGGTTGGGGAATGTGACATTGAGAGAAGTGAAATATCTCAGTTATGTTGATGTTACTATATATGCCATCCATGGACTACTAAGTTTGAAAGTTTAAAAATTACACAATAAAATGTAATACATAAAACATTAAATTAAAAGGGAGAAAGAAGTCTGAAGTCCTTTTCAGTTCTAAATCTATAATTTTATGAATTTCATCCTTGCCAATCCCATCTGGTAGGTGAGACACCATTTAGCAACTATATATGGCCCTTGCCTCTGGCTCTTTTCCAAAGGGTCTCTCGGTTCAGGAACTCCACCCTCAGCAATGAAGACAGGATTTAACTTTGGGCAATATGGTGCACTTTGATCTCTACACGGTACTAAGAAGGAAATAAAAGAATAAAAACTAATTCCTGTCTTGGAGGGGCTTATAGTCTCTCTATGGAACTAAAATAAGCACCTATGATAATTATAAATGAAGAAAAAAATATATAATTAAGAGCTAAACTGCAGTACTGACTGAGTTCTATAAAATTTTGAGCAGAGAGAGATCTTAGGGTCATAGAATTAGAGCTTAAAGAAAATTTATAAATCATCTAATCCAATGTCCTCATTTTTATAGATGGTAATAAAGCTTAGAAAAGTAAAATGACCTGTTCAAAGATATGCAAGTAGTTAAGATACTCCGATTTCAGATTCTGGTTTATTCACAGGATCAAGAAAGTTGGAATTTGAATTGGACCTTTAAATATGAATGGTGAATTCTGATACAGTGTCTCAGATAGGATTCCACACATAGTAGGAAGTTTGTAAAATGTTTGTCAAATGAATGAATCCTTAGGATGATATTGCCTGCATAGGATATTATCTATCTCCTTGTTTTGTCCTTACAAGGCATGAAGAGGTCTTTAGATTTTTCAAGGATGGGATGAATCCAAATTGTTTCTGAGGATAGTGAAGGAGGAAGAAAAGATAGAATGCAAAGTATGCAAGATGTACCTAAAATGTGGCAGTTCCGTTGGACCATCAGGCATCCCCCATTGCAGATTGCATTTTGGAGCCTTTCCCACCCAGACAAATAGTACAGTGTGCTCTCTATGGATTTGTTACATAGCTGTAACACACGCTGCACAGATGTTTCAAATGCATGGTGTCATTTTACCCTAGTTAGATGGAAATATTTTCAAAAAATATCATTTAATTGGCTTCTCATACTACTGGAAAAAGAACAAAATAACCATGAAAAATTCTCTTAACTCTCCTAGATGGGAAATTCTACAGCTATTTGGATAGTTGAGACCTTGGTGGAATTTAGTCTCATCTCCTCCATGTACTATCAACATGCCCTAGTTAACATTAGAAATGGTATATACAGAGAAAATGACTTAAAATCATGTAGATACCTGGCACATTATAAGTGCTCAATAAAGACGATTTTATTCATTCATTCATTTATTGCATAATGACAAATCTTCATTAATGTCATCTGTGCTAGTGTTAAAAGGGACTTCAAAGGTTATTCAAATTAATTCTCATTTCAAATACAGGAACCCATTTACCATCTTTGACAGATGGTCACCGCCTCTGTCAGAATATTTTCAGTTATAAGGATCTCACCAGACACAGTTGGTGATTATTTCCCTATTCCATCAATACTACCTTTATCAGGGAGTTAGTTTGGTATTACCTGTTTTTTGTGAATGTTCTTAAGATGAAGTGGCAAAAAATATGGCAAGATAGAACTGATGGTCTTTAATCTCACAAGAAAAATCTTAGTCAGCCAAGCTGGGCTTCCTTGATTGGTCAGAAGAAGAAATAAAGCCCTGGCTTTTTTTGCTTGACCTTTATACTATAATTTCAAAAGTAGCCCCCTCCTCCTGGCTATTCATGTGAACTGAGGCACAGAAATGGAAAATGATGATAAATATTTTTAAAATTATTCTGAATGTAACAATAATCAACAAACTCAGACATTCTAATAGACAAAGACAAAAAAAGAGTCTGCAGCCATAGACATGGTTACATGCAATTTAGTTTTTTGAAATGTATATTCAACTTAACAAGGTAGTAATAAAATTGTCCTTTCATTGACTCTTCTTTTTTTTTTTTTTTGTTTTCAGATATTTTATTGAAAAACTTGATCAATCAATTCTGATGGACATGGCTCTTTTCAACAATGAAATGATTCAGACTACTTCTAATGATCTTGTGATGAAGAGAGCCATCTACACCCAGAGAGAGGACTGTGGGAAATGAGTGTGGATCACAACATAGCATTTTCACTCTTTTTGTTGTTGTTTGTTTGTATTTTATTTTCTTTCTCATTTTTTCCCTTTCTGATTTGATTTTTCTTGTGCAGCAAGATAATTGTATAAATATGAATGCATATATTGGATTTAACATATATATTTATCATGTTTAACATAAAAAAAAAAAGAAAAGGAAAACCTGATCATTTTCCTTGTTGATAATGGCAAATTGACTCCTAAAGCTGTTCTGCTACCTATTACAGCTAGGGGATTGAGCCACATGTCTGGGTCCTAAATGTAAATAAGATGGCTGTCAAGGGAATTAAACAGTGGTCCTGATGAAAATGCATAGATAGCCTAAAAGAAATGCAATAGATCCAATTTCTTGTGTTGATTTTTCTACCTGCTCAGTGCTACCACAGGTCCGGAAACATAGAAGAAGCTTAATAAATGCTTGTTATTGATTGATGGATGATTCAGATATATCAAATCTAATGCCAATAAGAGTGACTTTAAACAAAATAACATTATTTGAAGTCATCCTGATCTATATATCTGGCCATTGGACCTGGATGGCTCAGGAGGGGAAAATGAGGCAGGTGACCTTGCATTCTCCCTTACTTAGATCCAACTCACTTGTGTGTCATGGTCCTCTTCAAGAATGAAGGACAGGGGTTCGGTGAAGAGAGCCATATACACCCAGAGAGAGGGATGTGAAATGTGGACCACAACATAACATTTTCATGCTCTCTATTGATGTTTGCTTGCATTGTATTTCCTTTATTGGATTATTCTTTCTTGTAGATACGATTTCTCCTGCACAAAAAATGATGTGTGGCAATAATTATACATATATTCAATTTCTTAAGTATTCTAACATAATTATCATGTAGTGGATATCCTGCCATCTAGGGGAGGGGTGGGGAGTAGGGGGGAAAAATTTGTAACAGAAAGCTTTGTAAGGGTTAATGTTTAGGAATTACCCATACATATGTTTTGCAAATAAAAAGTATTAAAAAAAAAAAAAAAAAAGAATGAAAGACGGGCAGCTAGGTGGCGCAGTGGATAGAGCACCAGCCCTGAATACAGGAGGACCTGAGTTCAAATTTGGTCTCAGACACTTAGCATGCCCTAGCTGTGTGACCTTGGGTAAGTCACTTAACCTCAATTGCCTCAGGGAAAAAAAAAAAAAGACTGAAGGACAAACAACAACTTCTGGTGATATTATGAGAATCACTTAATAAATGAGTGATTGGCTGAACCATGATGTTATAGAAAGGGACCTGCAAGTTCAGGTAAGGTTTGGGCATAATGTATTGATTATACTAATGCAAACAGGTTGTTGGTTTGGGCAACATTATATGGAGTTTGTCTCTGATGTTCATCCATGAGATGAGTACATAGGAATTACATAGAGAGATTTTGTAGCTCTTTCTTTGTTTTCAAAGAGGACCAATGTATACGAAGATTATGAAATATTATTGTTCTGTGAGAAACAACCAGCAGGATGATTTCAGAGAGGCCTGGAGAGACTTGCATGAACTGATGCTGAGCGAAATGAGCAGAACCAGAGATCATTATACACAGCAACAACAATATTATATGATGATCAATTCTGATGGATGTGGCTCTTTTCAACAGTGAGGTGATTCAGGTTAATTCCAATAGACTTATGATGGAGAGAGCAATCTGCATCTAGAGAGAGGGCTTTGGGGATTGAATGTGGATCACAACATAGTATTTTCACTTTTTTGTTGTTGTTTGCTTGCTTTTTGTTTTCTTTCTCATTTTTTCCTTTTTGATATGATTTTTCTTTCTTTTTTTTCTTTTTTTTCCTTTTTTTTTTGGCTGAGGCAATGGGGTTAAGTGACTTGCCTAGGATCACACATTTAATCTGATTTTTTTTGTGCAGTATGATAATTGTGGAAATATGTATAGAAAAATTGCACATGTTTAACCTATATTGGATTATTTGCTGTCTAGGGGAAAAGAGGGAGAAAAAAAATTTGGAACACAAGGTTTTACAAGGGTGAATGTTGAAAACTATCTTTGCATATATTTTGAAAATTAAAAAAAAAGAGGGCCAATGACATCATGGGGTGATGTCTTGACTTTCAAGTAAAATATATTTAAGTGAGGTTGAGTTGCAGAAAGACGGCAGCTTCAAAGTCCAGTGGCAGGATAAAAGGCAGGATGACTGACGATTACCAGAGATGCAGAGGATGACCTTAGTGTCTTTGATCTCTGACCAGGCTCTAAATGCTTCATAGCACATGCTTTGGCCACCTTCGTGGCCATTGGAACAAATTGTTCTTGTCTGCCTATTTGGTCAGGAGAAGTCTTCACATATTTAGAGTAGACACCCCCTAACTCACCAACATGTTTGAGGCCTGTTGGTTGCCCTCAATCCTGGTTTAGCCTATCTGCATACTATAGCTTCTTGGAGCCAGAGGTGAGAATTAGATAAAGGAGAGGGAGCAGTCCTGAATAGGGCTTGGCAAGCCCTCACACCAGAGGAGCTAGTCTTCCCTGAGTACCCCATACATCCCAGATACATAAAGAGGCAGATAGGGGAAGAAGGTAGAGAAATAAGCATTTTTATGAGACCTACTGTGTGCCAGGTACCATGCTAGGTACCTAGGTAACAGCACATGCTGTGTGCTGTTAGAAAATATCCTTTCATTTGATCCTCATAACAGCCTTTTGAGGTAGTTGCTATCATTTTTATTTTACATTTAAGGAAACTGAAGGAAATAGAGAATCAATAACTTACTCAGAGTCACATAGTTAAAAGTATCTGAGGCCATCATCCTGATTGCAGGCCCATTTTGACAAGAGCTACATGAGAAGTTAAGTAACTTGAGGAACCCTCAGCCAGTATATATATCATAGACAGGATTGAGCTCTTAGTATCATTTTACATATTTCAAAGCATATAAATTCCACATACAGCATCAAATTTTCTCTCATTTGAGCCTTAAAATTGCTATGAGTAGCTATCCTTTACCCCATTTTACAGATGAAGAAATTAATTTGCAAAATATAAAAGTGAAGAACTTTGCCTGAGGTCACACAGCAAGCTAATGACAAAGACCAGAATAACATTCAGATTCAGACTTCTCACCCCATGCTCTTTCTACTATTCCACACACTGTCTAAGGGAGGGAATTTTGGAGAGTCTTTATTGTAGGCAGATGCATGTTTTGGCTAAATCTAGACAGACATTTGAGTCAGGGCAGGGCCCAAGGGTGTGGCAAGCAATGGAAGGACCCTAGGGAGCTGATGCAGAAGCTACTATAAGGGTGAGCAGGACTTTGAGGATTTCAATAAAAACCATCTTAGAAAGTCCTATAGCCTCAGGGGACAGCAGCTAAATTCTGTCCTGAGTCCTAGAATAGTCCTAGAAGTGTTCTAGGAAGGAGGAATGCAGGAAGGAGGAAAGGAAAGGAAAGGAAAGGAAGGAGAAGAAATATTGTTGAGAAATGTGGGTGGGGCCACAGCAAAGACTGCCAAATGAATGATTTGGAAAAATGATCTGGGGAACCAAAGGAATTGACTCATGCTTTCTCTCCAGATCGTACTTCAGGAGCCAAATTTTTTTTTCTTTTAGTTAATAGCATCTTTCCCTTGGCTCATCAGGGAACAACAAAGAAGAGGAAGACAATGATGATGATGAACAAGACACTGACTATACTACTCTTTTAACCTTCTAAATTCTCTTTACTGCCTATAAAGCACTTTCATACCTATCATCTCATTTTATCTTTCTATTTAATCTGGGCAGAAATATTATTATTTCCATTTTTCATAAGTATCGAAGATTTAAAGCTGAAAGGTTAACTAGACTAATGCCTTCAAAAAGGTCAGATAATTTATTCAAAGTTATACAGATAATAAGTAATAGAATTAAGGATTGGGCCAGATCCTTTCACTCCCAATCCAGAATTCTTTCCAGTGAACCAAACCAAGTTTTCTTTTCTTTCTTTTTTTTTTCTTTATTAAAGCTTTTTATTTTTCAAAATATGTACATGAATAATTCTTCAGCATTAAGCCTTGCAGAACCTTGTGTTCCAGTTTTCCCCTCCCTTCCCCTACCCTCTCCCAGATAGCAAGAGGTCCAATATATGTTAGACATGCAAACCAAGTTTTTTTGACCTGTTTAGAGTCAGGGTTCCTTTGGCAGTCTAGTGGAATCTATAGTGCCCTTCTCAGGAGTATAAAACAAAATACATAGGATTACAAAGGAAAGAAATTACATTTAAATAGAGTTATCAGAAATTATATTTTAACTTCAGAGACACCAAATTAAGAATCTTGGTACTAAGCTAAGATCCTGAGAAGATCCTAGTTTATAACTAGAGGGGAGGATTCTAGGAAGATGGTGGAATAGGACTAGATTGGACTTTGAGACTACCTATAGACAAGGAATTGGAGCCCCCCAAAAGATTAATTTATCCAAAGTTATATAGAGAAAAAATTGAAGACTCAGAATTGAAACCCAGTTCTTCCAACTCCAAATCCAATTTCCTTTCCATTGTATTCAACTGACTAAAGAGAATCTTAGGATCATAGGTAGATTTTGAGTCATAAAGAAACTCTGAGGCTATCAGTGCTGCCCCTTCATTTTAAAGATAAGAATCATAATTTTTTTTCATGACACAATGGGGCATTGGTGAAAATTTTTTTTTATTTTAATAATATTTTATTTTTCTAAATACATGCAATGATAGTTTTCAACATTTATCTTTGCAAAACTTTATGTTCCAAATTTTTCTCCCCCCTTCCCAAGGCAGCAAGCAATTCAATATAAGTTAAAGTTGGGGAATTTTTCTAAATATTTTTCCACATTCATCATGCTGAACAAGAAAAATCAGATCAAAAGGCAAGAAAACATGAGAAAGAAAAAAAAAACAAGCAAGCAAATAATAACAACAAAGATGAAAATAATATGCTTTGATCCCCATTCAGTCTCCATACTTTTCTTTCGCTGGATGTGGATGGCACTTTCCATCACAAGTCTATTGGAATTGCCTTGAATCACCTCATTATTGAAAAGAGCCAAATCCATCACAGTTGAGGATCATGGAATTATAGCTAGAAAGCTGGAACAGACCTTAGAAGTCATCTCATCTAGTCCCCTCATTTTATGGGGAATGAAGCCCATTACAGGTTAAGTGATTAGCAAGATCACTCAAATAGTAAGTAAGGAGGCAAGAATTAGCATCCACATTTTGTGGAGAACCAGTGCTTATTACTTTCTTTGGTGTTCTGAAGGCTGTATAAAGGAAAAGTGTTCTTTTCCCAGTACGATATTTGTACATTTTCTCTGCAGTGGGAGCCCTCTGCTATCATGACCCCTCAGGGCACTCCAGTGGGAGAACTTTGAATCCATTCCAAGGCTGGATCTGATAGGTCATCTGACAAACACCTTCTCGGGATTATAGAAATCTGTGCTCTTAACCTACATTTCTTGTTCAGACAATCAGTATCTGGTAACCCTATACAACTGCATTTGATTACAGTCTCCAAATGCTGGCCAGAATTTTCCTCCCTCTGACTTACATGCTGGGGAGATTTCCAATTGTCTTGGCCTGTTTTTGCATTCTTCCTGGCAAGCAAGAGACCAGTTAGAGACTCAGAAACTCAGAGAATGTCAGAGCTTGACAAGACCTCAGATGTTGCCAAGTCAAAACTCTATTATGTTTTTAGAGGAGAAAAATGAGATCTCGGGTGGTAAAGGAATTTGTCCAAGGTCACTCAGCAACTGTGACCCAACTGGAAATTTCTATTTAGGATTACTTATAGAATACATATAGATTACAAAGACCTAGGTCTTTGAGATCTGAGCAGAAATTCATTTTCAGACCAAAGTTTATTGACATCTTCTTGACCCTGTTCCTGATCTTTTGAATTCACCTCAGGGAGCTTTTCCTCACCCTTCTATTACTCCATAAAACTGGTTAATGCTCTTTGCATTCAAGCATTGGGTGATCCACAGTGGTCTATGAAAAAAATACAAGCCATCTTCCTATATTCCAATGGTTCTGCTTCAGATTAATATCCAAGCAAGCATTTATTAAGTTCTTGATATATATTCCAGAAGCTGTACTAGGTAATGAGAATACAAAGTCAAACCAACCCCTGCCCTCAAGCAGCTTAATTCTTTTTTTTCCCTCCATAGTAGTTTATTTTTCCAAATGCATGTAAATATAGTTTTCAATATTCATTTTTGCAAGACTTTGTGCTCCAAATTTTTCTCCTTCCCTTGTCTCCCCAAGACAGCAAGCAATCTGATATAGGCTAAATATGTGCAATCTTTTTAAACATATTTCCATACTTGTCATGTTGTGCCAGAAAAATCAGACCTAAAGAAAAAAATAAACAAAAACAAAAAAGGTGAAAATACTATGCTTTGTTCCACATACAGTCTCTATAGTTCTCTCTCTAGATGTGATTAGCATTTTCCATCCCAAGTCTATTAAAACTGCCTTGAATCATCTCATTGTTGAGATGAACCAAGTCCATCATAATTGATCATCACATACTGTTACCATAATTGTATACAATGTTCTCTTGGTTCTGCTCACTTTGCTTAGGATTAGTTCATGTAAATCTTTCCAGGCTTTTCTGAAATCAGCCTGTTCATTTTTTTTTTTAATTGAAGCTTTTTATTTTCAAAACATATGAATGGATAATTTTTTGCCATTGACCCTTGCAAAACCTTGTGTTCCAATTTCTGCCCCTTATCCTCCCCATCCCCTCCCCTAGATGGCAAGTAATCTAATATATGTTAAACATGGTAAAAATATATGTTATCCAATATAGGCTTACATATTATACAATTATCTTGCACAAGAAAAATAAGATCAAAAAGGAAAAAATGAGAAAGAAAATAAAATTCAAACAATAACAAAAGAAGTGAAAATGCTATGTTGTGATCCACACTCAGTTCCCACAGTCCTCTCTCTGGGTACAGATGGCTCCCTTCATCACAAGATCATTGGAACTAGTCTGAATCATCTCATTGTTAAGAAGAGTTACATCCATCAGAATTGATTATCATATAATCTTGTTGCTGTATACAATGATTTCCTGGTTCTGCTCATTTCACTCAGCATCAGTTCATGCAAGTCTCTCCAGACCTCTCTGAAATCATCCTGCTGGTCGTTTCTTATAGAACAATATATTCCATCACATTCATATACCATAATTTATTCAGCCATTCTCCAACTGATGGGCATTCACTCAGTTTCCAGTTCCTTGTCACCACAAAAAGCTGCTATATTTTTGCACATGTGGGTCCTTTTCCTTCTTTTATGATCTCTTTGCAATACAGACCCTGTAGTGAGACTAGCACCTTACATTCTAAACATTTGTCTCCTCTGAAGATTTTCAACTCTTTCTCAAAGAGGCAGGCTTGATTTCCCCATCCACTCTCAAAAAACCCTAACTATCAAAAATGAAAACATGTAATAAGATCACCGTCATTGGCATGGTCCCACTTTTGCCCCCATTTATCTGAAATAACTAGTTTTATGGGTCTAAGTAATGGATTAGTCCGTAGTGTTCCTAAGCTTTTGTCTAGAAAAGACCTTTGCCTGACTCCTTAGAACATCATTTTATTTGTTTTTATTAGTGGAAGACAGCAGTCCTTATTCTTTTTTTAATTAAAGTTTTTTTAATTTTCAAAATTTATGGATAGATAATTTTCAGTATTCACTCTTGCAAAACCTTGTCTTCCAAGTTTTTTTCTCCCTCCTTTCTCCCTCATGCCCTCCTCTAAGGGACAAGTATTCCAATATATGTTAAACATGTGCAATTCTTCTATACATACTTCCACAATTATCATGCTGCACAAGAAAAATCAGATCAAAAAGGAAAAAAATGAGAAAGAAAACAAAATGCAAGCAAATAACAACAACCAAAAAAACCTATGTTGTGATCCACACTCACTCAAAGGATTCTTGTTCTTTTTCACTTTCTCACTTCATTTATAACTTTCACCAAGTATGGAAACTATCCACTGCCTAATTGAATACTAGCTAAAGTTTCTAAGCTTTTTGTTTTTTAAACTAAAGTTCCCCAGTACTCATCCTGAGGGCAGGCCCATATTATAGCCTCCATTTCTGCTTCTGTAAAATGGGAATAATAATATTTACCTTGTCTAATCTATAAGGTTGTTGGAAGAAAAGGGTTTTAGAAACTTTAATTGCAATGGAAACTTGATATGATGCTATTATCATCAATCATCCATCTCTTCCTTACTCTCCTATGGTAGCTATATGATGGCTTAGTGATACAAAGGATAGAACGCTGTGCCAGTAGGCAAGAAGACCTGAGTTCAAAACCTGCCTGGTTACTTTCTAACTGTGTGAACTGAGCAAATCACTTGACCTATCTCAACCTTAGTTTCCTCAACTGTAATATGGAAATAATGGTACCCACCTCAAAGAGTTATTGTGAGGATCAAATGAGATAATATTTGTAAAATACTTAGCACAGTGTCTAGCAAATAGTGGGTACTATATAAATGCTTATTTCCTTCATCATTTTTTTTACTGACTGGATGAGGGACAGTATGATAATGGAAAAAGCACTAGACAAAGTTAGGGGACAGTGACACTGGCCTGCTTATTTTTCCCTAGACAAGATATTATCTCTCTCCAGATGATTTCTCTGGCTCCCTCATACCTGATATGTTTTATTGTTGCTTTCTGGCTTTGTTCAAGGCTTGCCTAAAATCCCACCTTCTACAGGAAGTTTTCCCCAACTCCTTTTAATCTTGTGCCTTTCCTCTGTTGATTATTTCCTATTTATCATTGATATAGCTTGACAGTACATAATCACATAATTCCATTAAATTGTGAGCTACTCTGGAGCAGGAACTATCTTTTTCCTCTTTGTACTCCAATGCTTAGCAGAGTCTCCTATATAGAAAGTGCTTAATAAATGCTTATTGACTGACCCACTTGTAGGCTGGGATCCTAGCTCTATCATAAACGAATAGTGTGACCTTGGGCAAGTGGACCTAAAGCCAGATAATACAGAAATAATCATACAAAAAGTAACTGGATATGATAATTAAAGAGTTAGGTTGAGAATCAGGAAGATGTAGGTCTCTGGCTTGTCTTGAACATGAATTGACTGTGTCAACTTGAAGAAATTAGAACTATAAATTGCAGTCGGCTCTATTTGCACTGGAAAAGGACATTTCTTCATCTATCCTACACCAATGAAATCACAAGCACAATTATAAAAAGTAATATTGTGTTACTACACACACACTTATGGTTCTGATATTAGGACTAAAAGAGAATAATAATAAATGGGAAAGCAGAATAATAGCTAGTATTTACATAGCACTTAAGGCTTTCCCAAATACTTTATATAGGTTGTTTCATATGCTCATAACAGTTATCCCTGGGAGGGAGGGGATATTATTATCACCATTTTACAGATAAGGAAATGGAGATTTAGAGAAATGACTTGACTAGAATCACATAGCTCAGAAGTATGTGAGGAGAATTTAAACCCAATTTTCCCATCTCCAAGTCCCCAGTCTTTCCCCTAACTGCCTTAAAACACTAGACAAATATGTATAATTATTATTAGAACATAAGACTTCTCTGTGCTGAGGGCATAAGTCTGGTTTCAGGACAGGGTGGGGAAGTGGTAAGTATGAGAGTTTTTCTGTCCCTTACCATTAAAAGGTCGGTACTTTCCAGAGTTAATTACTTCCTTAGTTAAATTAACTTTGTGTTATTCATGATTAACTCCGAGGCATGATTAATTAGCCCCCCCCCTTTTTTTTCTTTTTGTTTTGAAGAATTGAGTTCTCAAAGGGAAGACCTTTATTGGGGGCTGGGCTGCATTTCACATTTATCTCATCTCCCAGCTGAGTGACTGAAAGTTTGTGGGCTTATTTCTTGGTGATGATGCTTTTAAGGCGGGGGATTGCTGAGATCACCTCAGCCTAGAGGTAGAGAAAGATGGAGAAGGTCACATCCCTCCCTGTTCCAACTTAATTTTAGCTTCTTTCATTCTACTAGTGGCTATGTCTTTCTTGGTGTGAGTTTCTGTGCTCAAGGACTCTATTCCAGTATAGTTCTGTCAGCAGACATCCTCAGGGAGCCAGAGAAATAGAGGATACTCCTTGTATGCTGGCAGATTCAATCACCATTCAGTTTTTTTCTGCATCTATTGAAATAATCATATGATTTTTTTTTTGTTAGCTTGGTTATTGATATAGTCAATTGTGGCAATAGTTTTCCTAATATTGAACCAGCCCTGCATTCCTGGTATAAATCCTATTTGGTCATGATGTATTACCCTGGGTATGACTTGCTGTAATCTCTTTGCTAATATTTTATTTAAGATTTTTGCATCAATATTCATTAGGGAAATGGGTCTACAATTTTCTTTCTCTGTTTTGACCCTACTTGGTTTCCGTATCAGCACCATATCTGTAGGACTTGAGTTCTTAATGTAGCTATGTGACACTGTGTGACACTATGCAAGTCACTTAACCTTAATTGCCTAGCCAAATAATAATAATAGTAATAACAAAATCATTGGGTTTGGATCAGATAATAATAATAAAGATAACATTTATATTGCTTCTTTCAAATCTCAGCTAAAAATTCTACTTCTAGGAAGAAAGCTTTCTCCCTTTTCCTTAATGTTCTCCTTTTCAGATTATCTGCAGTTTATTTTGAGTGTTTTTTGTTTGTGCATATTTATTTGCATGTTGTCTCCTCCATTAGGACAGGGATTGTTTTCACCTTCCTTTGTATCTCCAGGGCTTAACACATTGCCTGGTATATAATAGGAACTTAATAAATGTTTATCATTGGCTGTTTTGTTTTGTTTTTTCAAAGTAACATGTTATCTCAAAATCCTCACAATAACCTTGTGAAGTAGGTACTTATTATTATTATCCCCATTTTACAGATGAAGAAACTGAGGTTGAAGGAGGTTAAATGAGGGAAGAATTTGAACTCATGTCCTCTTGACATCAAGGACCCCAATCTATTCCCTGCCCCATCTCCAGTTGGCTCTGAGTACATTTTGGCTAGAGACTTATGAACTTATGGCTAAATAACCTAAAATTTCTTTCAACTTATAATCATTATTAGCTCAGTGTATTGGAACAATTGTTCCACTAGATTCTAATGACCTAGAATTGAGGAGGCCTTGCTTCTAACTCTGACTCTAATTCCCTTTTGGACTCTGGGCATATTTCTTCCTCCTCTAAGACTAATTTTCTTCCCTTCACATTCCTTTCTGAAAATGAGAGGTTGGAGAATGAAATGAGCAGAAGGGAAGAAGTAAACATTTATAATTGGCACCTACTATGTGTCACTTATTCTTACAAATATTATCTCATTTGATATAAAACTAAAGCACCTGTATTCAAATCTAATTTCTGCTACCTGTGTGACCAGAGCCAAGCTGCTTAACCCTAAATGTCTGTTTCCCCACTGGTAAAATAGATGGCCTTGGAAGGTTTGGTCACTTTGTCAATTTACAATCCATTGTAAAGGCGATTTAGTAGTTAAGAAATAGCAGAGAAAGGAAAATAATAAATCTAAGACATATATAAAATAAATACAAAGTGATGGGGAGGAGCATTTTCTTAAAGGAAATAGAACTTGAAATGACTTTTGAGACCTCCTGGACAAAGGTAGAGAGATGGGACGTTCTCTCTGAGACAACTGCCTGAGCTGAACTGTGACATGGCCAAGAGGAAATGAAGTTTAATCAGCCTGGAAAGCTAGGCAAGAGCCAGATATTGAAGGACTAAATGCCAAATGGGAATCTTTGTCTTATCCTAGAAATAATGGGGAGCGTCTGAAGCTTGTTGAGCTAAGAAGTAATGTGGTTAAATATGAACTTTAAGGAAATCAACTTGGCAGCTATATAGAGAATGGATTAGAGAGAGGAGATTGGGTGAAGGGAGATCAATCCACAAGCTATCTTAATAGTTCAGGTAAAAGGTACTGAAGACCTAAACTAGGGTAGTGATGATAGAAATGGTGGTGGTGTTGAGGCAGCTGGGTGACAATATGGGATAGAGCAGTGGGCCTGGAGTCAGAAAGACTAGTGTCAAATTCAAATCCAGCCTCAGACTCTTACTAGTTGTGTGACCCTGGGAAAGTCATCTAACCATTGCCTGTCTCAATTTCTTCAACTGAAAAATGGGTTTAATAACAGCCCTGCCACACAAGGTTGCTATGAGGATCAGATAATATTTTGTGCTTCCTAGAACACAGAAGGTACTACATAAATGTTTATTCTCTTCCCTTCTCTCCCCTTTCCCCCCAAAGTAGAAGATGACATAAATCAGAGATGTGTGAATTAACAAGAATTGACAAGATAGCTTTTATTTTTTTGGGGGGGGAAGTAGATGAATAAATATTTATGAAGCATTTAGTATGTGCCAGGCATTCAGCATTTTATAAATATTATCTCATTTGATTTAATGTAAATTAAATGCATGTATGAGGGTGAAGAGTTTTAGAATGACTTTAAGGTTGGTAACCTGAATTACTAAAGGAAAGGCATTTTTCTTAGAAAAAGGAAATTCTGAAAGCAGAGCAGGAAAGATAATATATTTTATTTTGGGCATCATTGAATTTGAGATTTTTATGGGACATCCAGGTGGAGATGTCCTGAAGACAATTGGAGATGTGAAATGGAGTTCAGGAAAGCAAATAACTAGTAAATGCTTGTTGATTGATTGATAGATGAAGGCTAGATTTGGGAGTCATTTGAAGAGAGAATGATAGTTGACTCCAAGGCGGCTGATAAGATTGCCAAGGAAGAGGGTACAGAAAGAAGAGAGGGGCAGAGTGTTGGGGCACACTTTTAGGACTGGAGACATATGATGATCCTGAAGGAGACTTAAGAAGGATACCTTAAGGGGCACAGTAGGGTCAAATGAAGATATCATAGCATCATAAACTTAGCACTGGAAAAGACCTTGGAATTCATCTAATCTCATCTCCTAATGTGACTTATTGTTGTTTGTCCTTTGTTCTTGAAGATGACCATGACATCATTTGCATGACATGCAAATGAATTAGATCTAAGGGAAGGAGGACTGAACAAGACCACCTGTCTCACTTTCCCCTCCAGAGCCATCTGGGTCCAGTGGCCAGATCAGAATGACTAGAGGTGGCCTTGGATGGATAGAAGGAGAGAGCTTGGTCTTTTACCTCCTCATACAGCTAGTAAGTATGTGATGCAGGTCTTAAACCCCAATCTTCCTGATCTTCAAATCCAGTACGTTGTCAGCTATCACATAGTGTCTTTTTAAGGGAGACCTGGGCATTTTTTGAAGGCAGCAGAAAAGGCATCAGTGGAAATTAGAGGAAGAGGTGATTATTCAAAGGGCAAGCAGAGGAACAGGAGGGGGATAGGTCTGTGACCTTCAAATCAGGAAAACTCTCTGGACCTCAGTTTTCTCCTCTATTAAATGAGATAATTAGAGTAGATGACTTCTAAGGTCTCTCCCAGCTTTGGATTCAGTATCCCATAAGCCCATGAACTTTATTCCTTCTATTTCCTTTGTTTAACAGTCTGGGGTGAGTTAGCTCCTCCCTAGGGAAAGTAAGTCATTAACTGAAGACCTGGAAAGAGGTTTCAGGGCTCTGATTTCAAAGGTGTGTTCTGGATCTCAGCTGTACCCCTGCAGGCTACCTAAGAGCAAAAACAAATGTGAGTCACTGAGCTTCGATCGGGGTTGGTGTCTAGCTCTCAGGCTCCTAAACACTCTTTAAAGATGGGATAGGTTTTATAAACAGGGAAACAAAGTGGCTCCTGTCCCCCTTGCCCCCCTCACTTTTTTTTTAAGGACAATTCAAAACCCAGTCTTCTAGGGACCATCAATTTGAATAAATCTACCCTCCAGTCACTAAACCATCCCATGCAGAAGTATAGGGGAGATAGAAACATGATACATCATTTGGGTTGAGAACTTAATCTAAGGGCCAAAAAGCGGCCCTCCCTTCTCTCCTTCACATCTCACAATCTTAACTCCTGGTGATGATGCCCTGGGCCAGGAAGCTGGGTGGTAACTACTTAGGTGGAATCCTACTTAGGTAGAGATGAGAGGGAGTTGGGGCAGTGGAAATAGAAGGGAAACTCATCATAGATCAAGACCTGTTATACTACCTTATGAGGAAGTCACTCATTTTTCAGGAGAGCAACTGATCTAATCTGGCCTTCCTAATACAATAAATCAAAACCCTGAGGACTTGAGCTCTGTCTCTTCGGTTTTTAGGCCTAAGTTTAGCTAACTTATCTCCCTAACAGAACATAGATTTAGAATTGAAAGAGATCTTAGTGGTCTTAAGTTGGTAGATTTAGAGCTGAAAAGGACTTGGAAATCTTCTCACCCTCCCCTTTTATTTTATAAAGAAATTAAGACTTGAAGTCAAGAGGACCTGAGTTCAAATCCAGCCTCAGACACTTAATACTTCCTAGCTGTGTGACCGTGGGCAAGTCACTTAACCCCAATTACCTCCAGGGAAAAAAAAAGAAAGAAAGAAATTAAGACTCAAAGGGTAAAGGATTTGCTCAAGACCACATAGGTGGCTAAACTGGGGTTTCAAGTCATGCTGCCTCATCTATTCCAATCCCCTCACTTTAAAAACAAGGAAATGAAAATCCAAAGACTTGTTTAAGATCACACTGGTAGTAAAAGGCAGATCATCATTGTCTTTATCACAGAACTAGAAACAATGTGAAGCTGATGGAATAAATTCCCAGCATCCTCCAGCTTCACTTTTACTCTTCTGTTAGATGGCTCAAGAAACACCCACCCACCCACAAGTCCCCTCTAACCTCTCCAGTTCCTCTATCCATCCTGATCTGATAATTTCATACCTACTAAGGTGTGAAAGATTTAATGTGTTCCACCTCTCAGAAGGTGGGTGTTTTCATTTTATGAGAAGGCAAAGGAATGAATCACTAATAATGAAGTTTCTAATGTCACTAGAGATAATCTGGGGTGGAGAGATTTAAGCCAAGGACCCATAAATCACATCATATAGATCCACCCCATAATATTTAGTAGTTATAGTTGAGTTTGGCTTTTTCTCTCTGGGAAAAAAAAATACTAAGCACAAGGAGAGGGCTGGAGAGTTTCAGCTTAGCAGCAAAGTTTCCTTGTGTACACACACACACACACACACACACACACACACACACACACACCCTCAGAGGAACACCTACTTCACTGTTCCTGAATGCTTTAGGTTGAGACAAAGTTGTTTGTGGAGGGACTCATACATAGATAGGGTCCAGTGAAACTACTGACTTCCTACCTCTTGTAGGTACTTGCTTCAGGCAATTCTAATAGGCTTTTGATGGAAAGTGCTATCCATATCCAGAGAGAGAATTATGGAAAATGAATGTGGATCAAGCATTTTATTGTCATTTTCTTGTTATATACTCTTTTTTTTTTCCTCTCTCTTTTTTTTTCCCTTTTGATCTTATTTTTCTTGCTCAGCATGATGAATACGGAAATATGTTTAGAAGAATTGCACATGTTTAACCTGTATTGGATTACTCCCTTTCTAGGGGAAGGGGAGGTGGAGGAGGGAGAAAAATTTGGAACAAAAGGTTTTACAAGGGTAGATGTTGAAAATTATCTTTGCATGTATTTGGAAAAATAAAATACTATATTTAGAAAAAGAAGAAAGGTGCTTGCTTCAATCAATAACTCAAATACTTGAGTATCTCCTATCTGTCCGACATTGTGGAACTTCAAGATCCTCACTCTGAAGGAACTTTCAATCTATTTCAGAAGTCAAAATAGACACAGAGGGCAATTAGAAAGCAGTATAAAAGTAAACTGTGTGACTGATTATTAGCCCAGTAGGGCTAATTATTCCAGTAGGAATAAGGAAAAAGATATCTGTATAGGTGAGAATAATCAGGAAAAAGTCTTCTTGGAATAATAATGAAGACAATGACATTATTGATGACAATAATAATAGCCACCATTGATACAGCAATTTAGGTTTGTACTGCATCTTACTGGCTTTATCTCATTTGTACCCCACAACTATGAATGATCCTTTGCAATGGGAACTATTTTTTTTTCAAATATTTTGCAAATAAAGAAACTAAGGCTGAGAGATAAAAGTCTATAATCATAGTTAGTAACCCCCAGAAGAGAATCTGAACCCAGATTTTCTGATTCTAAGACCAATCCTCTCCACTAAGAGGAAAGAATTGAGTTGGGTCTTTAGAAGGATAGATAACATTTGAGTAGATATGGGAGAATAGGCAGAGGTGGGGATAGGACATGGGGAAACAATAGCATGAATGAGAATTACAGGATTTTAGATCTGGAAGAGCCCTCAAGCATAGTATGAACAGGTTATTCCAAGGAGACCAGGCTGGTTGGGGCAGTAGTATGGGCTGGGGAAAAATGAGGAATAAATCAGGCAGGTAAAATGAAGTTTAATTTGTAGAAAAGATGAAGGGAGAAAAGTATGCTATGCAATTCACAACTAAAAGATAAAAGTCGCCATTCTGTGTAGCTGTTGCAGACCCAAGGCAATCCTATCATCATTAAGAGCTAGGGTTTTAGGTCTGGGTCAAGAGCAATGATACTTAGAATGATATTATGCTATGATTCCCCCCCCCCCCCATCCTTCCTTTGTGCCTGGAACAGGCTGCCTCCTTGATCTCCTAATAGCCTAAACTAGTTCTCCTTCCTCCATCTATTCCCTTTTCAATCCATTCTTTATATTACATGGATTTAATGTCAGTCTCATCTTCAAAAAAAAACTTTGGTCGTTCTCAACTGCCTCCCAAATAAGGCATGCACTCCTTATCCTAGCATTTCAAGGCTCTAACTTATGTTTCCAGTCTTATCTCGTGCTACTCCCCTTCATGTACGCTATGATCCAGGCTAACTGGGCCATTGCTATGCCCTCATCTCACCCTCCCCAGTCCCATTTCTGTCTTTGCTCACATGGCTCTTCCAGACCTGGAATGAACTCCCTTGCCATCTTCAGGTGCAGACACATTCTTCCAGTCCTTCAAAGCCCATCTTAGTTGTTACCTTCTTCAAGAAGCAGCCTAAACCCCCAGCCAGGATCAGATTAGCTCTGCCTTCCTCAGGCAGAAAAACTCTCTTTCCTCTCTCCCCTCTTTAACTAATGGGATCACCAGAATTGACAGAGGTAGTATTTGAACCCAGGTATTCTAATTCCAAAGCCAGTATACCAAGCCATCTCTGATTTGATGGTTTTTATGGAAATCTTTTTTTGTTTGTTTGTTTTTTATTTGTTTTTTTTTTTTTGAAGCAATTTAGGTTAAGTGACTTGCCCAGGGTCTCACAGCTTATAAATGTCTGAGGCTGAGTTTGAACTCAGGTCCTCCTCACTCGAGGGGCCAGTACTGTATCCACTATATTGAGCTTTAAAGTCTGCAAAGCACTTTTGATATACTATTTCATTTGAGTCAATCAAAATACATCTATTAACCACCTACTGTAGGCTTCTAGAGTAGGGGGTGGTAGAACAGGATTTCTTGACCTTTTTTCCTATCACAGATTGCTTTGACAGTATTTTGGAACCCATCCATCCTTCTCAAAATATCATTTTTCAGTGCATAAAATAAAATATGTAAAATTGCAAAGGAAACTAATTATATTAAAATACAAGGTATCCCAAAAGTCTTACTGATATTTTACTCTAGTAAAGCTTTAATAGTTGGAAAAAAGTTTCAATTCTATTAAAATATACTTACTAAAATATAAAAAAAAAATAACAAGCTCATGGACCCTAAGTTAAGAACCTCTGTGATACATTCCAAGTCTCATACTAATCCCCTGGAAGTGAAAATTAGAGATATTGTAACCCCCATTTTGCATATGAGGAAATTGAGGTCCAGAAAGGCTCATAAGATCATGGAAGTAGATGTGGAAGGGACCTTGGAGGACAGTCAGCTCCCCTCATGTTAAGATGAGGAAATGGGCTCAGAAAGATTAAGCAAGTTGTCTAATGTCACACAGTAACAGAGATCAGCTTTTGAACCTGGGGCTCCAGGTTCTAACTCCAAATCCATTGATTTTTTTTTTCCATAGTCACTTTTTTTCCATTATGACTTTGCCCAAGGTCTCATACAGCATCAACTTTGACATTTGAACCCAGGCCTTCTCTCTCCAAACCTAGCACTGTTCCCTCCATCCCACTCCCTTTTGTTTCTGTCCATCACTTGCAGCTGGGCTGTGAGGAGATTCAAATACTTAACAAACATTTATTATACTCCACTGGAAAAGAAACTTGACTTTTTACTTGAAAACCCCATAGGAACATAGAATACCAAAAGTTGGAAAACCCCCTGAACACCTGTCTAACCCAATCCCCCTCATTTTTCAGATAGGGGAAACTAAGGCCTGGAGAAATTTGTGTGATTTGCCCAAGATCACTCGAGAAATAAATGGGTGGCAGAGCCTATTGGCACAACCAGGCCTTTTTTTCTGTGCAGCTGTTGAGAATGTGGGAAAGCAGCCAAAGGAGATTCAACAGCTGGGACCACCCTAGGGGCTGAAGAGCTGAGACTCTGAGAAAAGAAGGATGAAGGGTTCACAAGCCAGGGATTGGGGACATGCTCCTCCCAGAGCCAGAGATCTAGTGCCAAGCGGGAACAGGAGACTCAGCATCCCCATCTCCTTTGTCCTCACAAAACCCTCTTGCAGGGAAAATGATCCCCTTTTTCAGCAGACTTAATTCAGTGACCCACCTGAAGTCACACAGTGAGTCTAAGACCAAGCTAAAAACAGTCTGGATTCCATTCTGGCTTCCTTGTTATTCCTTGTTATTATCCCTTGTTATTTTTTGTTATTGTTATTTTGTTATTCCCTCCTGAAGTTTCTACCTGATAGAGAGGTCTTAGAGATAAACTTCTGTTTACAGTTTTGGCCAATTAGTTGCCTAGAGGTGCTAAGAGGTTAAGTGACTTATCCAATGACACCTAGCTCCTATGTGTCAGAAGCAGCCAGTTCTTGATGATTCTGAATCCAGCTTTATCCACTATGCAATAGTAAGTCTCTAACATATTTGTATAATAAGAACTGCCTTCAGTCAGTCAATAAAAAATGTATTAAACACCTACTATGTGTCAGGCACTATGCTAAGAGTTGGGGATACAAAGATAGATATGAGATAGTCCCTACTCCCAAATCACTCATTCTAATGGGGTTTTAAAGGCTGTCAGATGAAAAATCTCTACAAGTATTTCATGGTGTGCTTTTGACTAGGTATTTCAAGAGAAATCCGTTCAGTCACAAATATTGTTTTGTGCTCAGGACTGTGGTAAACTGGGAATATAGAGATTTTTCTTCTTCCTTTTTTTTTTTATTAAAGCTTTTTATTTTCAAAATATATGCATGGATAATTTTTCAACATTGACCCTTGCAAAACCTTGTGTTCCAATTTTCCCCCTTCCTCCCACTCCCTCCCCCAGATGGCAAGTAATCCATACATGTTAAACATGGCAAAATCTATGTTAAATTTAATGTATGCATACATATTTATACTAGTCTCTTGCTGCACAAGAAAAATCAGATCAAAAAGGGGAAAAATGAGAAAGAAAATAAAATGCAAGCAAACAACAACAAAAAGCCTGAAAATACTATGTTGTGATCCACACTCAGTTCCCACAGTCCTCTCTCTCTGGGTGTAGATGGCTTTCTTCATCACAAGATCATTGGAACTGGCCTGAATCATCTCATTGTTGAAGAGTCATTTCCATTAGAATTGATCATCAAATAATCTTGCTGTTGCTATGTATAATGATTATATATATATATACATGTATTTAAAAGTCCCCATCTTGAGAAACGACCAGCAGGATGATTTCAGAGAGGACTGGAGAGACTTGCATGAACTGATGCTGAGTGAAATGAGCAGAACCAGGAGATCATTTTTCACGGCAACAACAATACTATATGATGATCAGTTCTGATGGACATGACTCTCTTCAACAATAAAATGCCTCAAACCAGTTCCAGTTGTTCAGTGAAGAAAGCCATATACACCCAGAGAGAGGGATATGAAATGTGGACCACAACATATCATTTTCATGCTCTCTATTGATGTTTGCTTGTATTATATTTCCTTTATTTGATTATTCTTTCTTGTAGATACGATTTCTCTTGCACAAAAATGATGTGTGGAAATAAGTATACATATATTCGATTTCTTAAGTATTTTAACATAATTAACATGTATTGGATATCCTGCCATCTAGGGGAGGGGTGGGGAGTAGGGGGGGAAAATTTGTAACAGAAAGCTTTGTAAGGGTTAATGTTGAAGAATTACCCATACATATGTTTTGCAAATAAGTATTAATAAAATTTAAAAAATAAAAAATAAAAATAAAAGTCCCCATCTCCAAGATCACATTCTAAAGAGGGAGACAACATACAAATAACTGTATATGTACATGACATATACAGAATGTTGTTCAGTTATTCATGATCCTGTGGATTATATTGTCCGGAGGTTTTCTTGGCAAGGACACTGGAGGGGTTTGCCATTTCCTTGAATCTTCTCATAAACATGGGTGGATGGAAGGTGCTTTTATGTGGAAAGCATTAGCAGTGGTTTAGGAGGAGAGGGGACTAGAAAGGCCTTTTCTTGCAGAAGGTGGGATTTCAGTTAGTCTTAAAGGAAGCCAAGGAGCAGAGGTGAAGGGGGAGCCCAATGTCGGTGTGGGGGGGGAGGTCATTGCAGATGTGGAGGGATGGGTGGGATGTGAAGAACACCAAGGAGGCCCCTGTGGCTGGGCTATAGAATACGTGGGGGTGGGGGGAGAATTCCAGTGTCAGAAGACTGGAAAGGAAAGAAGGGGCCAGTTGTGAAGAGTTCCAAAGGCCAGAGGGAATAATTTGTCTTGGATCCACTGAGGCAGGGTGTTAGTATTCACTCCTGGACAGCAGTCAGTGTGCCCTCCTTCCCTTTATCCAGCTGAGAGAGGGAAGGAGCTGCGAAAGCCCCTGGAGGGGCAGGCTTTTAGAAAGAAGGTCAGAGAGTTGTCTGTCTCCAGAGACACCAGCTGGAGGTGGAGGCTTTGAGGCAGAGCAGACAGAATTGTAGGTGCCTGCCTGTCTCCATCACTTCCCACCCCCGGCCGGCTTGGTTTCAGGGCGTCGGAAGCATCCTCAAGTGACACACCTCCTCAGGAACTCTGCTGCAGGCTTCGGGGCTGCGAGAACTTGTCGGCCTTAAATGGCAAAACTGTGGGGCAGGCCAGCTCAGCCAATCAGGGCCGGACACCAACCCTGCAGGAGTTAACGGAAACAGGAAACCACCGGGCAGCCGAGCCTCCTACCCTCCCTGTCTGACAGCTGGGGGGTTGGGGGTGGGGAGGATGGGCTTTGTTCCTCTTCCCCTCTCACAATGGAGACCCTCGTCACTGCTTTCCTTCCTCCTTTCTCTTCCTTTCTTTCTCTCTTTCTCCCTCCCTTCCTCCCTCTCTCTCTCTCTCTCTCTCCCCTCCTCCCTCCCTCTCTCCTTTCTTCTTTCCTCTTTCTCTTCTTCTTCCCTCCATCCATCTCTTTCTCTCTCTCTCCCATCTCTGTCTGTCTGTCTGTCTGTCCCTCCCTCCATCCCTCTCTCTCTCCTCTCTGTCCATCTGTCTCTCCCCTCTCTGTCTGTCTACCTGTCTCTCCCCCCCCTCCTTCTCCCCCTTCCCTCCCTCCCCCTCTCCTCTTTCCCCTCTCCTTTTTTTCTTCCTTTCTCTCTCTGTTTCTGTCTCTCTCCGCTCTCTCTCTTGACTTCCTTCTTTCCCTCTTTCTTCCTGGCTAGGACAGATGGGCACCCTTCCGCTTCTCCTCTAAAGGCTAAAAGGAGCATTTTATCCTTTCCTTACTCCTTTCCTCCTTTCTTCCTTCCCTCCTTCCCTTCTTTCTTTCTTTCTTTCTCTTTCTTCTTTTCTGTTCATCTTTCCTTTTCATTCTCTTTCCCTTTCTCTCTTCCCCTCTTTCTCCCCCTTCCTTCCCTCTTCCTCCCTGGCTAGGACAGATGGGCAGCCTTCTTCCTCCCCTTTTAAGGCCAAAAGAAGCATTTTATCCTTTCCTTCATCCTTTCCTTCTCTATCTCTAGCTTTGTGTCTCTTTCTATCTCTGTCTCTCTGTCTCTGTGTATGTGTCTCTGTTTCTGTCCTTTTGTCTGTCTCCTTCCTTTCCTCTTCCTCTTTGGCCTGGACAGGCCTTAAAAGCCAAACAAATCATTTTATCCTTTCCTTCCTTCCTTCTTTCTCTCTCTATTTCTTTCAGTCTCTTTCTGTTTTTCTCTGTCTCTCCATCTTTCTTTGTGTGTCTGTCTTTGTTTCTGTCTCTTTCTTATCTTTCCTCTTTCTCCCTAACTAGGACAGATGGGTCTTCCTCCTTTCATTTGAAGGCCAAACAGAGCATTTAATTTAAGCATTTAACCTTTATTTCTTTACTTTTCCCTGTCTCTGTCTCTCTTTGTGTGTCTCTTTCTTCCCTTTCACTCCCAGGCTAAGAAAGGTGGGCAGCCTCCCTCCATTCCTATGAAACCTTTGTTCTGGATCAGCTTAGAAACTTACTTGTTTTTATTCATTCATTCTTTCTTCTCTAATAGGTTCAAGCATATGGGGGTGGGACCCTCTTGATTGGGCTTCTGCAGGGAATAGTGACCTTCCTCCTTCTACTCCCACTACAATTTGGTCAATTCATATCAATTCATCAAATATTTATTAATCCCCTTCTAAAAGTACAAAGTTTAAATAAGACAGAGTCCCTGTACTGATGGCTCTTGATTGTAGCAGGGAGATAAGATGCCAACACAAGGAGAACAGAATACACACTAATGCATAGAAAGACCAGGTGTGGTCAAGTGGAGATAGGTCTGATCTCAGAGTGAGGAAGACCTGGGTTGAAGTCCCACTTCTGGTTCTCAGCAAGCCCCTTAATTTCTTAGTGCTCTAGGCCCCTGTCTAAAATTATAAATTTCACAGTAGGTGCTGATCTGCACAGGCAGAGGGAGTTTCCACCCAGGTATTCCTTATTCCAATAAAATTACAGGTCTTTTTTTTTTTTTTTTAAAGTTATTCAACATATAATTAGTAAGTCCTAACCAAGTGTTAGGCCCATGTGCTAAGTAAACTTTGGGAAATACCAAGAAAAAAGAAAAAAAAATTCCTGCCCTTAAGAATCCTCAGGATTCTAATAGGGGAGAGTTACATACAAGATACAGACAGCAAAGGATAAATATTGATATAGTGACTACCATGGGCCAGGCATTATGCTAAACATTTTACAAACTGATACAACAACCCTTCAAATGTAGGTGCTGTTATTACCCCTATTTTGCTATTTTACTTGCCCAAGGTCACAATATGTGAGGCTAGATTTTAAATCAAGTCTTCCTGACTCTTTGAAGTCACTTTGACTTCACTTTGAAGGAAGAGAGTGGGATGGAAAACATACCTTTGGAGGAGAAAGCACTAGACATCTGGGGGGAACTACGGGAAAAAATCCAATGGTTGCAAAACAATGTCTTGTGAGGTCTGAGAGAGAAAGTCTTTGCTAGCCTTAAGGGATTAGTGAATGAATGAATAAATGAATGGAACAATATTTATTAAGCCTTTATCATATGCCAGGTACTGTGCTAAGTCTGAGGATTTAAATATAGGAAACCAGAACATCCCTGCACCCAAGGAGTTTACATTCTTTCGGGAGAAGATAAACTATATAAGGCAGTGAAGGCCTGGAAGGAATGTTTTGGTCAGAGCAGTTACTAGGATGGTGATTGGTGATGGGAATCATAGGGCATTTGATTGATAGGCCATTTCCTGGATCTGATTTTTGTTAATGTGCTCAGAGCTAGCCTTGGAAAGGAAGAGAAGAAAGGGTATCCTTCCAAAGTCTGTTGTAAGGATAGTGTAGGACTGAGTTAGATGGGGTAAAAGCTCAACAATCAAAAATTCAGGATCACAGGACAGGAGCTGAAGTGTTTGGACAAAGGTAGAGGCAAGGTCTCTGAAGCATCTGGCATGAATAAAGCCACATAGTAAAGAAGGCTCCATGAAGAAAATATCTGGGTCAAAGGGTGGGTGAGAAGTAAGTGAGAAGTGGGTAAATAAGAGTGGAGAGAACATCTCAGGTGCACAGAATGGGACATAAGGTGAGCAGGGTAAGGCTACAGATGGGAATTCTAATTTGCCTGTAGCATCACCAGGGTTTCTTAAACTTTTTCTATTCATGACCCCATTTTGCCTGAGAAATTTTTATATGACCTTGGTATATAAAAAAGTTATATAAATCAAACATTTATTGATACTCATAATTTCATGACCCCTCACATTCAGTTACAAGACCTTGTATGGAGTCATGACCACAGTTTTAGAAGCTGGAGCATAGACTAATAGAGGACCCATAGCTCCCAAAGAGTGATCTTTCTCTTCTCCCTGTGTCAAGCATAGGAGGACCTTTGTGCCTTTGAGAAGGTACTCTGTGATCTGAGACCACTTGAGTATTCAGATCACTTTATTCCTTTTATTAATATTATAAACTGATATTTATGTAGTGTTTATAAAGCACTTTCTATGTCAAGAACTCATTTCAGCCTTAAAACAATTCTGTGAGTTTACAGATATTATTATCTCCATATTACAAAAAGGGAAAACTGATGCTCAGGAGGACTAAATGGATTGCCTAATTAAGTGTCAAAGGTAAGATATGAACCCTGACCTACTCAATTCTAAGTCCAGTGAGCTTCCCACTATACCACAACAGCATGGCTCTTTTGCTTCCATATATAGAAGAATAGATTTATATTCATTTGTAAGTGGAGCTCCTTGATTTATTTTTGTTCTAAATGCTCTTAGAATATCAGAGTTCAGGGGGAGTTGGACCATTGAGTCCATCCATCTCCTTCATTTTACAGAGAAAGAAACTAAGTTTATACATATGAAATGAGTTGGGGACAATGTGCATGGAGAAAAATAAGGATAAGAATAGATACTTAAAGGAAAAGATTTGAGGAAGAGTCAGAAAACTATCATCAAAGCCATCACATAAAAGAAAGATTTCTTTTTCTATGTTTTCCAAAATGAGAGAATTAGGACCAGTAGGTTCCAGCTTATTTTGGTTACATAGAAGGAGCAATTTTCTTACAGTAAGAATTATCCAATAATGAAACGGGCTGCCTCAAGGCATAGTGAGTTACCCATCACTGATTATCTTGATAGATATATTCAAGAAGAGATTGGTTAAATATTTGCCAGAGATACTGTAGAGAAAATCATTATACCTGTGGGGAATGGGGAAGAAGCTGAACAAGATGACCTTTAAAGTCCCTTGCCACTATGAGATTCTCTTGTTTTGTGAAACTAAGGCCAAGGATAAGGAAAGGAAGCTAGATGGCAAAATAGATAGAACACCAGGCCTCTGAATTAGGAAAATCTGAATTCAAAACCAGCCTCAGACACTAACTATGTGACCTTAGATACTTAAACTTCTGTCCTCTTCAGTTCCCTCAACTATAAAATGGAGATAATAAGAGCACCTACCTCATAGAGTTGCTATGAGATTTGTAAAGTGCTTAACATAGTGCTGGGAACATAATAGAGGGTTAATAAATGTTTATTCCCTCTCTCCCCCAGTTTGATGCAGTTAATCAGAGGCAGGACAATACCACAGATCTGATTCCCTGGTTAAGTACTCTGTCCACCATCCACTGGGCCACACTGCCTCCTTGAATACAAAGCAGTGAACAGAGAGAACACAAAGTAAACAAATCAAAACTGATATGTGCCATATGGAAGAAATGGAACCTGTAGAATTAGGGATATATAGGAGCTGGGAGGAACCTCAGTTGACTGCACCATCTGACCTAACGATGCAATAAAATGTTTCTCCCTTGGAAAGGTAATAAGATGGAAAAATATTAAAGAACATCCAAGGTCACTCCTGAAGTACTTGGCTAGAGGAGTAGGACATTTCCCTACGGTCAATCTAGAAGAAAAATTTGTCTGTCAGTTTTCCCCTGTGAAAATTATTCCCTGCTTAAAAGCAGACTGGCTGCACTTTTTGAAAAAGATAGATTTCTAGTCCAGACTGGTCTGTTGCCAAGGACTTTCTAAAGTCTTGGATCCAGAAAGGGCAGAGTTTTATCAGTATAGATTAGGAAAACTGGCTTAAATTAAAAGAGGGATTTGATACTCCCTCTTCTTCCGAGGTCCTCAAAGAATCACAGGATCTTAGAGCAGAGTGTACCCCAGAAATTATCTAACTCAATCCTCCTCTTATGCAGAAATTGCTGCTACCAATCCCCTAACAAGATCATGGGGCTTGAATACTTCTAAATGACAGCAGGCTCAATACTTGAGTTTGAGGCCATCCATTTTAAATTCAGTTTTTAAAGGTGGCTTCCAAATGTTTTAGATTCTCCCCAGGCCCCACACTTCCCCCTTCCACCCCATAATGAAACTAGTATTAGTCAAAGCATACCTCTCTTTAAAAAAAAAAAAAAAAAAGCTGCTCTGTTCAGTGAAAGTTGATAAAACAAAGTTTCCTTATAAGGTCTAGAGTGGGTGGTATCTCCCACAACAGTGTTACAAAGAGGTAGTCACTGAGATGAAATCTGCTAACTTTAGACTTGTAGCCCTGACCCTGAAAAAGTATATATTGGTGGCTAAAGTAGCAACAGTGTATACAGTAATAATAGTAACAAGAACAAGAACAAAAGGGGAGGGGAGGAAGAACTGAGAAAATTGGTCAAATAGGCAGAGTGAGCTTGACCTCCAGATTGAAGAAGATCTCAGTTTAACTCTTACCTCTAATATATTTTGGCTGAGTGATTCTACAAAACCTTGTATTCCAATTTCTGCCCCCTTCCTCCCATCCTCTCCCCTAGATGGCAAGTAGCCCAATATATGTTAAACATGGTGGAACTATATATTAAATCCAATATATGCATACATATTTATACAATTATCATGCTGCACAAGAAAAATCAAATCAGGAAAAAAAAAGAAGCAAAACAAAATGCAAGCAAACAACAACAGAAAAAGTGAAAATGCTATGTTGTGGTCCACACTCAGATCCCACAGGCCTCTCCTTGGGTGTATATGTCTTTCTTCATCACTGAACAACTAGAACTGGTTTGAATTATCTCATTGTTGAAGAGAGCCATGTCCATCAGAATTGATCATCATATAGTCTTATTGTTGCCATGTATAATGATCTCCTGGTTCTGCTCATTTCGCTCAGCATCAGTTCATGCAAGTCTCTCCAGGCCTCTCTGAAATCATCCTGCTGGTCATTTCTTACAGAACAATAATATTCCATGACATTCATATACCATAATTTATTCAACCATTCTCCAATTGATGGACATCCTCTCAGTTTCCAGCTTCTGGGCAAATATTTTTGTCTCCATTTTACTGATAAGGAAGTTAGGTCTTCCAGAGATATCACAGGCTAATAGTATTGAGAACTATAAGCACGGGTAATCAGCTCCAGCTGATTGTTAAATTTTCAGGGTCAGTATTCCTACCTCCTCAAATCAAAAAAATAAAATAAAATAAAACAACCCCAAAACTATTCAGGGCTTACTTTATTGTTTTGTGGATTGTCTAAATTTAAGAAAGTGAGGAAGAAAATGGTGAAGATTAAATGGGAAAACTGTACCCTGCAGACATTCCCTATTCCACCCAGCCCAGCTGGTTTTTAAACTTTTTCCAGCACATTCTTGGCTGGAGGTGATCTTTAAAGATAATATAGCCTAGCCCCCTCATAAGGAAACAACCTCAATGAAGGGAAGTGACTTGCCTATAGCCATATAGTTATCATGTGTCAGACATGGGATTTAAACTCTCTTCTAGGCTCCTGGGATGATACTGAGAAAGAATGGAATTTGTTTTCAAGAACTAGTATTGTTATACCAGCTATTCTCCTGAGGCTTTATACTAAAACTATTTCAGGTAATACTAAATGTTAATACAAGAGCAGAGAAAAGGGATCTAAAGTCCCTGATGGGGGAAGCAGTTCCAGGAGAGAAGCAGGACTAAAAATAATAATAATAATCACAGCCTATATTTGCATTGTGCATTCTGTTTACAAAGTGCTTTCACATTCAATATTTCATTTGATCCTCATGACAACCCTGCATAGGGGGGATAACTAGGATGGGTATAATTATCCCCATTTTATAGAAAAGAAAACTAAGGCTTAAAGAAATGACTTATCCAACTTCACATAGCTAGTAAATGGAAGAACTTGAACCTGAAGGCAGGTCCTTTGATTCCTTGTCCAGGTACTTCTTCTATTATAATAAATTTATTATAATAGGCTACCAGTTTAGCCTTTGAGGTTGTTTTTTTTTTTTCATTACAAAAATATTTTATTTTAACTAACAAGCATTTTCTCCTTTCCCTGCTTCTATCCAATCCCCAAACTGAAACAAAGAAAATGCTTGTGGCTAATATGCATAGTTAAGCAAAGCAAATTCCATATTGATCATCTAAGATTTATATATTGTGCTATAACTTGAGTTTATCCCCTATAAATTAGAAGTGGGGAGTGCCTTTGATCATGGATCCCTAGGAATTATAGCTATTGCATTGATCAGAGTTCTTTTTAAAAATTTCTTTATGTAATTTAAAAATAATAATAGCTTTTTGTTTTTCTTTTTTATAATACCTTTTTTTTTCAAAATACAAAGATAATTTTCAACATTTACCCTTATAAAACCTTGTTTTCCAAATTTTTCTTCCTTCCTCCCTACCTCTGCTCTCCCCTAGACAATAAGTAATTCAGTATAAGTTAGACGTGTAATTCTTCTAAACATATTTTCATATTTATGATGTACAAAAAAACTCAGATCAAAAACAAGCAAACAACAACAAAAAGGTGAAAATACTATGTTGTAATCTACATTCAATCTCCATAGTTCTCTCTCTGGATGCAGATGGCTCTGTCCATCACAATTCTATTGGAATTAGCCTGAATCACTTCATTGTTGAAAACAGCCAAGTCCAGCCAGTTGATCATCACATAATCTTATTGTTGTGGATAATGTTTTCTTGGTTCTACTTAGTTCAGTTAGTATCAGTTCATGCAAGTCTTTCCAGGCCTTTCTGAAATCATTCTTCTGATCATTTCTTATAGAACAATAATATTCCATTACATTCATATTCCATAACTTATTCAGTTATTCCCCAGTTAGTGAGCATCCATTCAGTGCAACTACAAAAAAAGGGTGCTACAAACATTTTTTTCACATATGGATTCTTTCCCCTTTTTTAATGATTTCTTTGGGATTCAGATCCAGTAGTGACCCTGCTGGATCAAAAGGTATGCACAGTTTGATAGCCTTTTAGGCATAGTTGTATATAGCTTTTTATTTTTTTAAAATACAAGAAAAGATATTTTTCCACATTCATCCTTGCAAAACCTTGTATTCCAAATTTTTCTCCCTCCTTCCCCCTCTCCTTTCATAGACAGCAAGTAATCCAATATAGGTTAAACATGTGCAATTATTCTAAACATACTTCTACATTTTTCATGCTGTGCAAGAAAAGACAGTTGATCAGAGTTCTTCAGTTTTTCAGAGTTGGCCTTCTGTTCTACAAACCCTTTGCAAACCTGGAGAGTTTGTGCTGATTTGATTCAGTGCTCTCAAGGCTCAACAGCAGATGTTTAATACTTACCAAGATTCTTGGTAAATGAGAAAGAGCCCTGCCCTGAGAGACAGGTGACCATAGAGATCATAAGAGTAGATGGAACTTTAGAGACCATCGAAGTCTAACATTGTTACTTTACAGAAGAGGTCCATGGAAGTATAGTGATTTGCCTAATAACACAGAGGCAATAAGAGTCAGAGGTGGGATATGAAACCAAGTCCTATTATCTGAATGGGACTACACTTTTTTTTTTTTTATTTTATTCCTGACTTATTTACTAACTCATGGTGTAATCTTGGAAAAAAAAAGTCTCAGCTTTCTCTTCATTAGAGTGACAGGGACCAGATGATCCTAGATTTATTTGTTTGTTTATTTACTAAAGTGCCTCCCGATGTTGTGGAATTCCATGATTCTATGATGATGGAACTAGATGCCATTCAGATGATAGCATAAGACAAAACAGTTGTTTCATTAAAAGCCCTGGTCCAGAAGAAGACCATATATCCTTCAAAGGGGAAATCACTAGCTTCTAGGAATATCAGGGTAAGGACAGGCTTAAGATAGAGTTTCCTAATCAATATGTGAATAGTCACAATTCCAGAGGACTTCCTAGGAACATGGTGCTCAGCTCCAGATAGAGAGCTGATAGACTCAGAGCACAGACTAAAGTCCATGTTTTTGCTTTTGTTTGGACATGGTCAGTGCAAGAATTTGGCTTGACTATACATGTTTATAAAAGGTTTTGTTTTTGTTGCTTTCTCAGTTGGATGGAAGAAATAAGAGAACGAAATTCAGACTAGAAATTTTAATTTAATTTTAAAAAAAGATAGAATTCCCAATAGGTAATTACTAACAATGATCATTTCAGTTTTTATAATACTTTTTTTCATTCCCATTATAAATATAAAATTAAATATAAGGCTTCAGAGAATCACAAAATATTAAAAGATGAAAGCAACTTTGGGAACCACCTGTTGCTTAATCTTTTTGGGTCATGGACCCCTTTATCAGTTTGGTAAAGCCTCTTTCTTAAAAAACATTCTCAGAATAGTGTTTTTAAAAGCACAAAATAAGATATAAAGGATTACAGTGAAAATAAAAATTAATGAAAATCAATATTGTTTTTCTCACACAAGTTTTTGAATCTCTTGAAATCTATGAACAGATTTCTTAGGGACCTGTGGAACTCAAGTAAAAACCTTTAACCTTGTCCAACTCATACCAAAACAAATTCCTTTCATAACATACAAGTAATCAGTTAGCCTTTGTTTGTGGGCCACAGTGAATAAGGAATTGCCACCTTTCATGGTAGCCCATTCCACTTTTGGATAGTTCTAACTGATAGATGGGGTAGCTAGGTGGCACAGTGATACAGTGCCAGATCTGGAGTCAGGAAGACTCCTCTTCCAGAGACACTTTATCTTGTTTGCCTTAGTTTCTTCATCTGTAAAAATGAGCTGGAGAACAAAATGCCAAATCACACCAGTATTTCTGCCAAAAAAAAATCCCAAATGGAGCCAGAAAGAGTCAGAAAAACTGAAATAATCCAATGACAAATTGATAGTTTTTCTTGACATCAAGTCTAAATTACCCTCTTTGTAACATTCACCCATTCATTGCTCCCAGTTCTACGGAATGGGAATAAGAAGAGTAAGTCTTCTCCCTCTTCAACATAACATCCCTTCCAGCACTTGGAGACTATTACATTTTGTCCCTTAAATCTTTTCTTCTCCAAGCTGTTATTGCCAGCACCTTCAACACAGGCTAGTTTGTGATGATTTCAAGTTTTTTCATCATCTTTTTTCAGAAACTTTCTAGTTTATCAGTATCCTTTAATTTATCAATGTTCAACACACAGAACACAATACTACAGATGTAGTCTCACCAGAGCAAAGTACAGTAAGTTTCCCCATTTCTCCCTAGTGGTGGACACAGTGTACCACTTAATATAACCTAAAATCACATTTACTTGGCCACACTGAGGTTTTTGTTCACTAAAGCTTCAAATAGTTCCCTTTCAGACAAACTGTAGTCTACCCATGCTTTTTAATCTAGAAGTTATGAAATTTATATTTTGGACCTAAGGGTAATTTCATTTTGTTATATTCGATCCAATATTCTTACTTATCAAAATCTTTTTTGGCTATTGACTGTTATGTATTAAGCTGTTCCTCTAGTTTGGTATCATCTAAAATTTTATGAGTATATTATCTATGTCTTTATTCAAGTTATTGATAAACAGGTTAAACAGCACAGTACTAAGCTAATCTTGGCTACACATACCCAAGGCAGTCCATTAGAAAGCTCCTTCCAAGTTAAAATGAAATCACCCACTAAGAACAAATCTTTAAGTCTGACCTTGCAACTAGCTCCAAATCCACCCAATGAGACCCTTGTCTAACTTACATATCTCCATCTTATATACAGAAGTATCTCAACTCAAATGCTTTGCTAAGTTCTAGGTAAACCGTATCTGCTGAATTCCCCCGATTTGTCAAGTCTACTAACCCTTTCAAAAAAGGAAATGATATTAATCTGGTATGACTTGTTCTTGATGAAGTCATACTGGCTCTTCAGGATCACTGCTTCATTTTCTAGATGTCCACTAATCATTCTTTTAATAATATACTCTAGAATTTTCCCAGAAATTGAAGTCAACCTCCCCAGTGCATGGCTTACAAAATCTATCCCTTTCTTTTCTTTTTTTTTCTTTTTTAAATTTATTTTATTTTATTTTAGCTGAGGCAATTGGGGTTAAGTTGCCCAGGGTCACACAGCTAGGGAATGTTAAGTGAGGCCAGATTTGAACTCAGGTCCTCCTGACTTCAGGGCTGGTGCTCTATCCACTGCACCACCTAGCTGCCCCTTTTCTTTTCTTTTTTTAAAATGAGGTATTTACTCTTCTCTAACCCTCTTCTGTTCTACATGAACTTTCACAGTTCATGTAGAACTGACATGTGGCCCAAGAATCACACCTGCAAATACTGTCAGTACTCTAGAGTGTAGATCAGCTATGTGGACTTATCCATCTTAGATCCCATAGAAGGGGGACTTAGTTACTGAAGTACAAGACCTTGTGATGAGTCAGACGGCTCTATCTAAGCAGGTTTCACAGCATGGCTCCTTAGGATAGCTATAGCATGAACATTATCTCATTTGTATTGGGGAGCAGAAATAAGAATCTATAGGACAGATGTGAAATGTGAAGCAGAGAGGAGTCAAGGGATCTGCTAGAGGTTACATAGTATGTTGGCAGATTATAGCAGAGATTAGAATTTGTGACTCTGGAGTCCTGAATGTAATTCCTCTTCCCCAGCCAAACTACTTGCAACAAATCCAGTAACAGTAACAAGCATCACTGGTTCACCAGAGGAAAGCTATGTTCCTTATACTTTAATTTCATAGTTTAAAAACATAGAAATTTATAAGAGTTATACTCTTATGAATAAATGGACAAAGGATGGGGTAAATAAGTTTTTTAAAATGTATTTATGTATTTAAAACTTAAATGAAAAATAAGAAAAAATAGAAAAATAAAAATAATAAACATTGTCATGTGTCCAACAGAACATTGGGAGGATTCAAAATATAAATTTCCATTTCAAGAAAGCATATATAAAAAAAAGCATATATAATAACAGAAGACTTTGCTTCTTTGTAGGTTTTTGTTGTTGTTGTTGTTGTTCTCTGCTATGCACTTTTTACTTTATTCTTTTTTCCCCCTTTCTTCCCCACACTCTCCACAAGCAGGCTACAGTTAAACATGAATATATTTGTGTGTGTCATGATACACACACACATATATATACACATATACATGCATATATATACATTTATAAACCTATATGCACACATGTATATACACATCAGCATGTACATATATCTTGAATATATAATGACATATAATGTAGATTTTTCTCTTCTTTGAATCTTTTTTAAATGATTACTACCCATACTTTTTTTTCCTAATAAATTTTATTCCTAATCATGTATATATCACTTATTTCTTATCCCTGCTAACTCTTCTATTTTACTTCTACACATTAACTGGGCAGATAAGTTCTGAGGGAGGAAAGACAAATGTTTAATAACTATTTGAGGAATTATTTAAACTCTTTTACAATCAGTGATGTGAATTGTGAACAACTTTGAAGACTACCTTATACCCATCAAGTTTAAAGTGACCTGATTAATTGGTGATAGTGCTGTGAGGAAACTGGCACATGATGGTATTGGTGATAGACCTGAGAAATAATGCAATCTTTTGGGAGAACAATCTGGTAATACACAATAAGAATTATGAAACCGATCATGTTCTTTGCCCTACTAATCTCACTATGGGACTATATCCCAAGGATGTTATTAGAAGGTAGAAAACAGATTTAACTATACAAAAATTACACATTGGGAATTTACTTGTAATAGTGAAAAGCCAGAAACAACTTATATGCCCAGGCATTGGGGGATGTCTGAAAATACCAAGTTACATCAGTATAATGAAATGTTATCACACCACCAAAAAATGACAAATATGAAGCAAGCAAAGAAAGATAGAAAGACTGATATGAAGTGATGCAGACCAAAAGAGCAGAATCAGGACAACACACCCTGATTGGGACCAAATAAAGAATTACCTGCAACAAAATCTGATAAGTTCCCAGACAGAAAGAAACCAGAAAGGGAAATAGTAGACAGAAGATGTCATCATAATTATTTTGGTAAAGTTTATATTTTTTTAAAATTTCTGCTTAGTAAATTGCAAATAGATTGGAATGTACAGTTTTATGGATTCCTTATTTGGCTTGTATATTTGTTTTGTTGAGATTGCTGAGATCATTAAAGTTAAGTTTATTAGAAAAATACTAAAAAAATTAAAAAAAAAAAAAAAGCTGGTCAGCACTGCCTGGGAGTTGGCTACATGGGTCCTTATTAAGTTCTGTGGGATGAGTGGTGAGCACCTGTTGATGGAGACTATCTTGCATCCTTTGATAATGTAATTGTGACCAGAACCCTTAATAGAGAGATGCTCTTTATGGAATGACACATTAGATACTTCCTGCCCTTAGAAAAATCTGAGCTTGTTCCAACCCAGCCAGCTCCCATGAATTTGCAGGGTGACTGAGAAAATTAATGAACTTTTCTGAGCTTGAGTCTGATCTGTAAAGAGAGGGATGATGGAGGGATCTCTCTACTGCTATTGGGTTATGATTCTGTTGTCTCATTGACTCCATCTTATTTTTCTCCACTGAAGTTCTGCTCAGATGCCATCCCATAGATGCAACTCTAGGCTCTTCAGAATTGTTCCATTGGAAAGCAGATTCTGAAAAGTCTGGCTGGGCTGGATTGCAACTTCAAGGACTACATCAGTTGTCTGCAGACAATTCTAGCTATGTTTGACAAGGCTCATCAGTAGAGGGCTAGCTACCAGGAGATAAATTTCTTGGCCTTAGGAAGCCACCAGTATTTTATCTTATTTTATAAAAAGCCCTAGACTTGGAGGAAAAAACAAAAAACAAAAAACCTGTTCTTATAGGCAACTGGGTTGTACATTGGATTGAATACTGGATTTGTACTCAGGAAAACATAGATTCAGATCCTACCTTAGGGACTTCATTATGTGACCCTGGTTACAATCACCTTACCTCTGTCTTATTCAGTTTTCTCATTTGTAAAATAATAATACATATCTCCCAGGGTTGTTGGGAGGATCAAATGAGATTAGATTTGTAAATCATGTTAGCAATCTTTAAGGTGCTATATGAATGTTAGCAATATAAATATAAAATTATTATATTTACCAGTAGCATAACTCTTCAGCACATTGATTGTCCTCCCTGAATCTCAATGTCTTCGTCTAGAAAATGGAGATAATAATGCTTAAACTATCCTATTCACACTGATGGTGTCTGAATACAAATTGAAGCATTTTTTTAAACTTTCTTTATTCTTCTCTAGGTTTTTTTTTTCGGGGGGGGGGGGGGGGAAGGTGGTTGGTCTGTTTTCTTCCTTTCCTGCTTTCTTTCTTTTAAGTTTTTGGGCAATTTAATCATTAACAAGGCAAACAGATTATTAAAAAGGATGGTCATTTGCCCATCTCTTTTAGACCAACTAAAGACAAACACTTCATCAAGTGAGTGGAGACAATGTGAAAGGAAAAATGGAAAAATGGATGGCACTTGACAAAAATCAAAGGGGGCAATCCCCTTTGATAATGTTTTCTTTCACAATATAATTAATATGGAAATGTTTTGTATGACCTCACATGTATAACCTATATCAAATTGCTTGTTTTCTCAATGAGGTAAAGGTAGGTAGGGAGTAAGAGAGAGAATCTGGAACTCAAAGTTTAAAAAACAAATGTTAAAATTGTTTTTATGTGAAAATGGGAAGAAATAAAATATTAAATATAATTTTTTTAAAACAAAGTTTTTTGTACACTTTAAATGCCACAGAAATGTGAACTATTTCCTTACTAAGGTTGTACCTATAATTCCTCTTATTGGCTTGCTTCATATCCATCAAGGTGCAAGCTCAAGTATTCTATGGGGGCTCCAAACTACAGTGATTTCTCCCAGTAATAAACAACATTTATGCAGCATTTTAAGTATTTTTAATAATCAACTTAACATCTCATAACAACCCTGTGGAGTATGTACTATGATTATGATTGTCCCCCATTGTATATATAAAGAAACTGAGGTGGAGAGAAGTGACTTTGTCCTCTGAGGTATAATTTGAATCTGAGTCCAGCAAGCCATCCTTTAAACTTCACTATCTTTCCTCATTCTAGGAATTATGCTTTCCTATTGACATCCAGTTTAGCACATAACTATTCTGTCTCATGGTTGTTAAATCTCATCTCCCTAAATAGAGGGTAAGCTTCTTCAGGACAGAGACTACATCTTCTACAGGACGTCCTCTGCATTGACATGTAATAAATAAAGGATTGTTGAATTGGCTTAAATTGAAACAAAAATGAAAGGAACTTGAGAAAAGTAAGCCCAATCTCTCACTCGGTGCAGGAATCCCTTCCCCCAACATCCTTGAACAAATGCTCACCTAATATGTGTTTAGCTAAAATCTCACCTTCTGCATGAAGCCTTTCACAAGCCTTCCCCTTAATACCAGTACCTTCCTCTGTGGATATCCCCTATTAATGCTTTATATATTTTATTAGATTATGAGTTCCTTGAGTGACATTATCTTTCTATGTATCCCCACTGGTTAGCACAGTATCTAACACATAGTAGGTTAAATGCTTAAAAAATGCTTACTGCTAAGGTTGTTGTTACAGCTATTGTTGTTATTGAATTGATCAGGAAATCTCTGAGGACACAAAAGATCTGGGTCCCAGTGCCAGCTCTAACACTTACTAGAAGAGTGACCAAAGGGAAATAGTAAATCTTTCTCTGATTCCTCTTTTAAATGGGGATCAGAATTTTTACACGCTAAGTGATGCAGGAGATAGAGCACCACACCTGAAGTCACAGTCAGAATGACTGATTTTCCGGAGTTCAAATCTGATCTCAGACACTTAGTAGTTTTGTGATCCCGGACAAGTCACTTAACCCTGTGTGCCTCAGTCTCCAAATCTGTAAAATGAGCTGGAGAACAAAATGTCAAATCACTCCAGCATCTCTGTCAAGAAAACCCCAAATGGAATCATGAAGAGTCAGATCTGACTGAAAAATGATTAAACAACAATAATAAACCTGAAAGACCTACAGGTATGTGTTATTACTTATTATTATTAGCAGGAAAGGTTCTTGTCTCTTTAGAGTAGCTCAGGTGTAAAGGTGAGATGATAAAGGAGGTAAGCAAGGTGACCTCTCCCTCCACCTTGTAGTGTGTGTGTGTGTGTGTGTGTGTGTGTGTGTGTGTGTGTGTTCCCAAGGCTGGTTCAGGTTAACATTCATTTAACATTCATTTTCATTTTTCTGGCTGGTTTGTTCTCCTTCTCAATTTACCCAACCCTGTCCTAAGGAGAGAGACTCTACGTCACTGTGATTTCTGAACCAAGAAAGCACCCAGCCTGGGGTTTGGCAGGGCTTTGTCTTCCTGAGAAACTGAAGCTGGGATTTCCTATCTTTCTTACAGTTGTGAGCTTAAATTCCTTAGGGGTAGGGAGGTAGAGACTTGGTTTAGAAATGAACAGAGAAAAGTCCCTGATTCTGACTAACTCCTTTAATGGGGATCCTTGGATGATTGATTTCTCTGAACTCAGCTGTGATTGACTCAGGCATAAAGTTGGCTTGATATAGTTAAAAGAATGCTGGCAGAGGACTTAGATTCAAATCCCACCTCTGTTATTCACAATCTGTATGATTTTTAGCAACTCACTTAACTTTGATTTTCTTAATTGTAATGATTAGAATAGATAGTCCCATCCAACTTTGAATCTTTGGAACTCTGATCTTTGAGATCCCCAATCAGGTCTAATTCTATGATTCTATATGTTTTGAACTCTATTCTTTCTTTCTTTAAAAAAAATTGCTTTTTATTTTTCAAAACATATGCAAAAATAGTTCTCAACATCTACCTTGCAAAATCTTGTGTTCCAAATTTTTCTCCCTCCCTCCCCACCTCCCTTCTCCCCTGAACATTAATATAGGTTAATCTAATATAGATTAAATATGTGTAATTCTTCCAAACATATTTCCACATATATCATATTGTACAAGAAAAATCAATCAAAAGGGGAAAAAATGAGGGGAAAAAAAGCAAGTTAACAAACAATAACAAAAAAGGTGAGAATATTATGTTCTGATCCACATTCAGTCTTCATAGTTCTCTTTCTGGATGCAAATGGCACTTTTCCATCACAAGACTATTGGATTTGCCTTGAATCACCTCATTTCTGAAGAGAGCCTATGACATCACAGTTGATCATCACATAACCTTGTTGCTATGTACAAACTTCTCTTGGTTCTACTCACTTCACTTAGCATCGGTTCATGTGAGTCTCTCTCTAGCCTTTCTGAAATCAACCTACTGATCATTTCTTATAGAATAAAATTCCATTACATTCATATACTTTCTTTTCTTTTTTTTTTTTCGTTAAAGCTTTTTATTTGTATAACATATGTATGGGTAGTTCCCCAGCATTGATCTTTACAAAGCTCTCCATTACAACTTTTACCCCCAGTCCCCTCCCCTCCCCGGGATGGCAGGAAGTCCACTACATGTCAATAATATTGAAATACTTCACAAGTTGTGCAAGAAAATTCCTATCTACAAGAAAAAAAAGAAAATCAGAGAAAGGCAACACAATGCAAGCAAACCTCAATAGAGAGCATGAAAATGTTATGTTGTGGTCCATATTTCATATCCCTCTCTCTGGGTGTATATGGTTTTCTTCAGTGAACAATTGGAACTGGTTTGAGACAATTCTTTGTTGCGGAGAGCCATGTCCATCAGAATTGATCATCATGTAATATTGTTGTTGCTGTGTATAATGATCTCCTGGTCCTGCTCATTTCACTCAGCATCAGTTCATGCAAGTCTCTCCAGGCCTCTCTGAAATCGTCCTGCTGGTCATTTCTTATATACTTTCTTTTCTAAATGTTCAAAGAGATTAAATGTTTTTTGGGCAAAAAGGTAGAAAGCCTAGAATCCTCAGAAAGACTGCTTTGCTGAGGCACCCAAGTATATAGATAGCTGTCTAAAATTTAACAAAGAAAGGAAAGAGGGAAAGATAATACATAATAAGGATTGTAGAATTTAGAGCTGGAAAGGGCCTCTCATGGCCCATTTTATTTAGTGTTCATTAAATTTAGAATAAAAGAATTAATAAATAAAAGTAAGAGTTGGTTTTATGAAAAAACCAACAAAATAGATAAGCCTTTAGTTAATTTGATTAGAAAAAGGAAAGAGGAAAATCAAATTATTAGTCTCAAAAATGATAAGGGAGAACTTTCCTCCAATGAAGAGGAAATTAGAGTAATAATTAGGAGTTTCTTTGCCCAACTTTATGCCAATAAATTTGATAATGTAAATGAAATGGAGGAATACCTACAAAAATATAGATTGCCCAGATTAACAGAAGAGGAAATAAATTATTTAAATAGCTGTATTTCAGAAAAAGAAATAGAACAAGCTATTAATCAACTCCCTAAGAAAAAATCTCCAGGACCAGATGGATTTACATGTGAATTTTACCAAACATTCAAAGAACAATTAATCCCAATACTATATAAACTATTTGAAAAAATAGGGAAAGAAGGTATACTACCAAATTCCTTCTATGACACAGATATGGTGCTGGTAGCTAAACCAGGTAGGGAGAAAACTGAGAAAGAAAACTATAGACCCATTTCCCTAATGAATATTGATGCAAAAATTTTAAATAAGATTTTAGCAATAAGATTACAGAAAGTCATCCCCAGGATAATACATCATGACCAAGTAGGATTTATACCAGGAATGCAGGGCTGGTTCAATATTAGGAAAACTATTAGCATAATCAATTATATTAATAACCAAATTAATAAAAACCATATGATTATCTCCATAGATGCAGAAAAAGCCATTGATAAAATCCAACACCCTTTCCTATTAAAAACACTGGAGAGTATAGGAATAAATGGGGTTTTCCTTAAAATGATTAGTAGTATCTACTTAAAACCTTCAGCAAGCATCATATGTAATGGAGTCAAACTAGAACCATTCCCAATAAGATCAGGAGTGAAACAAGGCTGCCCACTGTCACCATTATTATTTAATATTGTCTTAGAAATGTTAGCTTTGGCAGTAAGAGAAGAAAAAGAGATTAAAGGAATTAGAGTAGGTAATGAGGAAACCAAATTATCACTCTTTGCAGATGACATGATGATATACGTAGAGAACCCTAAAGACTCAACTAAAAAACTGCTAGAAACAATTCACAACTTTAGTAAAGTTGCAGGATACAAAATAAATCCACACAAATCATCAGCATTTTTATATATTATCAATAAAGTTCAGCAGCAAGAGATACAAAAAGAAATTCCATTCAAAATAATTGTTGATAGTATAAAATATTTGGGAATTTATCTGCCAAGGGATAGTCAGGAACTATATGAACTAAACTACAAAACACTTTCCACACAAATCAAATCAGACCTAGTCAATTGGAAAAACTTAAAATGCTCATGGGTAGGACGAGTGAATATAATAAAAATGACAATACTACCCAAACTAATTTACTTATTTAGTGCCATACCAATCAAACTCCCAAGAAATTATCTTACAGATCTAGAAAAAATAGTAGCAAAGTTCATTTGGAAAAACAAAAGGTCAAGAATTTCAAGGGGATTAATGAAAAAAAAGGCTGACGATGGTGGACTTGCTGTACCAGATCTAAAACTATATTATAAAGCAGCGGTCATCAAAACCATTTGGTACTGGCTAAGAAATAGAGTAGTCGATCAGTGGAATAGGATAGAATCACAAGACAAACTAGGCAATAACTATAGCAATTTGGTTTTTGATAAACCCAAAGACCCCAGCTTTTGGGATAAGTATTCACTATTTGACAAAAACTGCTGGGAAAACTGGAAACTAGTGTGGAAGAAATTAGGGCTTGACCCACATCTAACACCACATACCAAGATAAGATCTAAATGGGTTCATGATCTGGATATAAAGAGTGATACTATAAGTAAATTAGAAGAATGTAATATAGTTTACCTCTCAGACCTATGGAGATGGAATAAATTTATGTCCAAAGAAGAACTGGAACTCTTAATTGAAAACCAGATAGATAACTTTGACTATATTAAGTTAAAAAGTTTTTGTACAAACAAAATCAATGCAGACAAGATTAGGAGGGAAGCAATAAATTGGGAAATCATCTTTACATTTAAGGGTTCTGATAAAGGTCTCATCTCTAAAATATATAGAGAATTGTCTCATATTTATAAAAATTCAAGCCATTCTCCAATCAATAAATGGTCAAAGGATATGAACAGACAATTTTCAGAGGATGAAATTAAAACTATTTATAGTCATATGAAAAGGTGCTCCAAATCACTATTGATCAGAGAAATGCAAATCAAGACAACCCTGAGGTACCACTTCACACCTGTCAGATTGGCTAAAATGACAGGAAAAGTTAATGATGAATGTTGGAGGGG